>PVKN010030569.1:0-12696 GCA_004027915.1 Capromys pilorides
CTCCCCCTCCCCCTCCTCCCCCTTCTCTCCTCTCCTCTTCTCCCTTTTCCTTCTCCTTCTCCCCGCTTCCTCACAGCGGCTGCTCCACAGTCCACACCAGAAACTCAGCTTTTACCGCTTCAACGGAAGGCCGCACGCTGCTGAAAGCCCTACCCGAAATCCTGTGTGCCGCGGAGCCAATCCATTTTACGTCGCATGGCCGCGTGTGGAGTGCAGAGGCACAGGACGGCTGCTGCGGGCGCTTCTGAGAAGGAGTCTCGCCTTGGACTTCCTAGAACCCAAGTCGATGTCAAGTAGCAAAAAAAAAGAAAAGAAAAGAAAAGAAAAAAGTAGGGCCAGAAGAATAGATTTATGTTTTGATTTTACTTCTGTCTACTCATACTCACTGGAAAAACTTGAGGATGCAGAGCCCGACATGGAAGAAAAATGCACGCTGTGACAGCCAAGCATCCTCCTCTGCGTGAACAGGGAGGACCAGGGCTCCGGCTGGAAGCTTCGGGTGCAGCCGCAGGATAGGAGCCAGCGTCGCCTCCGCTCCCCGCTCCCAGGCCCGCTCCTCTCTCTCGGCTCACCCTGCGTTCGCTCGTGTGTGTGCTGGGCCACCCTGGGCGCTGTCCTTCTCTCCCAGTCCTTTGTTTTTGATTCCTCCTGATTCAGAGCACACCCAGTCCTCGATTACGAACATTTGGACCGCGAACTTCGCAGACACCGACGTGTGTAGCTGTGCACGCGTCGCAGGAGGAGGGGCTCGCTCACCCGCCGGCCGGCTACGATCCCAGCCTGCAGCTGTGCGCTGGCCTGTGCGGCGGCGCTCCGTCAGAGCCTGGGGTTAGGCACAGCGCAGTGTGCGTGTTTGGGTTTGCACGCTGTGCACCGTATATTTCTGTCAACAGCGGGTAAGGCTCATTTTGTTGGAATCCAGCTTCAGAACATTCTCCCAGAACAGAATTCAGGTGTAAATCGGGGACTTACTGTACCATTACATGTACAGAAGGGCTGCAAGTCCGGCGCAAAGGCACGTCCCCCAGGCGGCTGGCATTCGGTGTCCAAGTGCTCACTCGCCTGTGTGCGCCCTGTCCCTTGCCTTCTGCACTTTGATTCTGTTATGGGTTCTCAAGCAGAAGCCAGACCACAGTCCAAACTGAAATTTAAATTGAGCCTTTAATGCCAAGGCTCGGGGTCTTCCTGGCTTCAACTCGCACAGGAGAGAAGACAGAGAAGCGAGCTGAGTGACAGAGAACAGGGTTTTATACAGAAACTACTTTCCACATGCTGATTTTTTTAAAAATGAATTATTTATAATCTACCAACCCATACAGGCATAATTTACAAATTAACTAGACAATAGATTGAGCACAATATCCAGATGAACTTTGGGTCTTAACAAAACAAAGTCATTAGCTACATTCCTAGGCGGATCAACAGGCAGTCAGGCCTAAACTTAATTATCACCTATAGGGGCTGATTTCCTTAGGTACAACATACAACAACATGAATCACTCTGACTTTGGTTAGTACAATTCAACACATTCCGAGGTTATCAGCCTTTGATCTACACAAATACCATGTCCTGTTGCCAAGAGCAGTTATAAAAAGAACTCATCAACCTCAGGGGGAATTTCCCGGACATGTGGGCTTAAGATTGTCATTTTTTAAATTAGACTAGTCTCCAATGCCCTGTTACTAATTCACAAAGAAATTACCTCCATGAGTCTGAAATCTAAGTAACCCATTACAGTTCCTTTGCAGTCTGGAGGGGCTCCTGCCCCCAGGGCCGGCCAGCTGCCACCGTGGTGAGCAGCTCACCACTAATCCATGGTCCACACCTCTGTGAACCGCCACTCTGAAGGCCACCAGCCCTCCTGTGCCAGTCACCCCAGGGCTGGGTACAGCCACCAGGCCCAGCCCTGTGCCCCTGAGCCTGCTGAAATGACTCAAACCCGCGCACCTGCCTTTCACCACACCCTTGCACCATGGCCGTAGTGGGCCTGGGGTCCCCTCCTTTTTATGGAAAAAAAAAAATACTAACAAAATAATAAATAAGAGAATAACAGCTAACACACTGTATCATTATGTTCTAGGTGGGTAGAGGACAAGACAGGAACCCAAATGAGTCTCACGAAAGAGAAACAAACAGATAATAACAGAGCTTTTTTTCTTTTTTTTTTTGCAGAACCAGGGCCTGCCCGAAAGATGACAATCTTTATTATTATTTTTTTATTATTATGGCTGGCTCAGTCTACCCTGGGGGTGAGGCTGGCGCAGCATGTGGTGCTACGGATCGAACCGTGGTCCCTGTGGTTGCCTAAGCTTGCCTAAGCAGGCGCTTTAGACCGCTGAGCCATCTCACCGGCCCAACAGAATTTTCTTTTCAACAGAGTAAGGTGAACTAGGAGTGCACAGGGTGCCTCCCCTTGGGCACTGCACCTCTGTCCAGGGACAGTTGCTTCCTGACCTCTGGCTGCACAGTATTTCAATAATGATAACCCTTACAGTAAAGCTCCATCACATGGGATACGTTGTAAACAATTCCTAACTAAAAAAATAATATAGAAAGTGGAGAATTATGACCGGCTCAGTGATAGAGCCAGTCTGTGCCTGGCATCCATGTGTCCCTAGGTTTAATCTCTAGCTCTTTTTTTTTTTTGTGGGACTGGGGTTCGAACTCACGATCTTACACTTGCCTGGCAGGCACTTGTGCCACGGAGCTATCTCCCCAGCCCTTTAATCTCTAGCTCTTAAAAAAAGAAAATAAGTAAATAAAAAGGAAGCAAAATTAAAACCTCTGGCTGTTGGGAAAGCCAACATCAGCGACTTGCTTCCACCTGTCCTTCAGGCCTACCGGCGTTTCTCCCCTGGCCTCAGCCCTCAGCAGGGCTTCCTGGTGCGCGAGGATTCCCTCCAAGAGCCCCGCTTGCATCCAGGCAGCCGAGGCCTATTTATGTCGCCTGTGCCAGAGCAGCACCTCCCGCTGGCCTGGACGCTCAGGACCGGCCAGGGAGGACTACGGAGTAGGCACTCGTGGGGCTGCCTGAGGCGTCCTCTCACAATGGCGTGCAGGCTGTGTTCAGGCAGAATCTCATCACAGTGAAAAGCGGGCCTTCTCTAAGGCCTAGAAGGCGGCAGCGGTGCCCACCGGTTTGGTTATTTTTGTCCCTTGATGAAAACTCTGACTCCATGCGGTAGCGCCCACCGCATCCAGCTTTTCCACTGCATGCTTACTTTTTTCCCTTAATAATTAATATTCACTGTGTGGAAAGAATTAGAAGCTCAGTAGAACTCTGTAAATGTCTTACTGCTCATCAAACATGGACATTTGCATTAAAAAGCAGCTTAGACCAGCACTTTCTCTTTCCTTCTATCGGTTTTAACCCAGCGTTATCTCTTATTTCCGTGTTTCATTCTCCCAGGGAGCAGCCCTGGTGGGTGGGAGCCCCTCCCCGGTGGCCTCCTGGCCTCGTCCCCATCACGTGCTGGGCCTTCCCCTTCTGCCTCCACAGGATGCTCTGGCCTTGATGCGACCTTCCAGGCCTGGGCTCTGGAGTCCTCTGGCACTTCTGCAGGGGTCCATTGTTCTCAAAGAGAAGATCCATGTTCGGAAGGCAAGATTTGGGCCCTTGTGTGTGCGTGGTGATCGGACTGTTGTTGCCCTGGGCCTGCTTCGTGAGTAGGAAGGAAGGAAGGCGTGCACACACACGTGTGCATATGTGCACATAGATGCACGTGTGCACACGTAACACTCCATCTGTCTAAATCTCTGTGATCTATGGTTGTCTTTTGGCAGATGAGAAACAGGGAAAGTGCAGCAGCTCATTGGGGGCTGCCGAGCTCTGGGTCCTCTCCGACTTCTGCTGGGTGGCTGGTTGGTCATCCCCAGGTAGCCCTGGTGGCCGGAGTCAAGCCCAGTGACTGGGTGGTGGCAGTGACAGGAGCGCACTTCCTCTGTGTTCTAAATCCAAAGAAGTTAGTCTTGAACAAAACCAAAGCAAGAAAAAAAAAAAAAAGCAAGAATAAACATTTAGAAGCAAACAGGTCTACAATCGGCATGCCCACAGTGGGGAAGCCTAGCTCCTGGCCTCCTCCCCTCCGGCTGGAGCACATCCTACTGCTTAATTCTCTAGGACATGCCTGGCTACAGTCAATCTATAACTCTAAATCTACGTTTAATGTCCCGTAATCCCAGCGCGGTGGAGGCTGAGACAGGAGGATCACTGCTAGTCCTAACTACACAGCAAGAACCTGTACTACATAAATAAATAAATAAATAAATAAATAAATAAATAAATAAATGGATTTTACAAATGCATTAGTCCTTACGTTTTAGAAAAAAATTAATTTTATCATTAATTTAAAACTGGACTTTATGTTAATCATATATTGGGTTATTTTATGTATGTATGTATGTATGTATGTATGTATGTATGTCCTGGCCAGCTCAGCACACCCAGAGGGCAGGGCTGGCACGGCTTTGCCTAAGCAGGCGCTTTAGGCCACTGAGCTATCTCACCGGCCTCTTTTTGGTGGTGGGGGTGACAGGGTATCTTTTTTTTGCTTTTTCCAATCTCTCTTGCTTCTCTTGTGGCACAGTGTTTGCAAAGGACCAGAGAGTCAGGTTTCCATGCTCTAACAAGGCAGCATTTGGGGTGCAGATGACTGCGTGAAGGTGACCAAAGAGGCGCGCTGCTTGGGAACACCCCACACTTGTTTGCATGCTGTGCTTTCCAAAGCAGACAGTTGATTCCCTCTTCAGGGTTAGTTTCTGCTCACCAGGAGAGAGGTCTGCACGGCGTCAGCTGCGGAAGCTGAGTGGGCGTGGGCACTGTCTCGGCTCAGGCTGAGGGCGTGGCTCTGCCTCCCGCCCCCTGGCCCCTGGGGAAGGGGGGCTTGCTCTGAGGCCCTGCCTTCCTTACTGTCCAATGGGAATCATCTGCATCTCTTAGGGAATCTAGTATACAGCCATGCTCCAGAGCATTGTCTCCTCAGGATGCAAAAATAAAAAAAACTAGAAAATAAATAGATTTGAAAAATAAGCGTCAAATCTTACTGTTCCTATTTGTAGGTCTGTGGATGTCTTACTCAGTTCGGGCTGCCATGACGAATTGCCACAGACTGGGTGGCTTATGGACCAGAGAAACTGACCACAGATGCAGAGCTGAGAAATTAGAGACCGCAGTGCAGCTTGGGTGGGCGCTGCTGAGGGCCCTGCTGTGGCCTGGGGGTCATCTGAGTGACCTCTGGGGCCAGCTGTAGCTGAGGGATGGGTCTACAGGGTGGCAGTGTTGGGAGCCTTGGAACCCTTGGTGGGTCCTCGGGTCACCGGAGCGTCTGTGCCCTCTTGGCGGTCCTCGAGAGTGGACTGCTCCAACACCCTGAGTTTGGCCTCATCTCCATGGCTGCCTGTTTTATGGGTGACCCCCAGCAACAGCATGCTGTCCTACCCCTGCCACCTGTCACCTGACATTCACCACAAAAGCCACATCAGGACTGAGCCAGGGGGCCGGGGAGATAGCTCAGGGGCACAAGTGCCTGTCTGGCAAGTTCAAGCTCCTGAGTTCGATCCCAGGTTGCAAAAAAATCCCGAGCCCTTGAGTTGTCATTCTCTTGCGCTTCTTAAACTGTGAGCTAAATAAAACTTTACTCTTTGTAATGTTAACTGCCTCAGACATTTTGCTGCAGTCATGAACGACTGACAGATCCAGCCCTCTTCCAGATCGCAGACTCCAAACTTCTTGCTGTGTCCTCTCATGGTAGAAAGAGATCGGTAGGGCTCTCAGGGGTCCCTTTTATAGGGGGTAATAATTCCATTTATAAGGGTTCCATCCTCATAAATCATCTACAAAGTCCCCACCTCCTATTCTCGTCACACTGGAAATTACGATATAAACCTATAAACTTTGGAAAGTATGAAAACTCATTCTATACTGTCTATATAAAAGATTAAGTAATTTATATAAAACATGAGCTAAATATCAAAGGAATTGTCCAAGGACAATTCATGTTGCTACAACAGAGTCCTTGAGGCTGGATAATGTCACAAAGAAGAGAAATGTACTTATCACAGTTTGTAGGGGTGGCAGTCCAAGATCAAGGAGCCAAATCTTATGAGGGCCATCTGGCTACATCCCAGCATGGTGGGAGGCCACAGGTGGCAGGACAAGGGGACAGCATCAGGGCATACACCTCTCCGGGTGCCCCTGGCCTGGCTCCTCCTCCTCCTTCATCCAAAGCCACTGAATTCATCATGGATACCACCCCGCACCCCCTCTTTACCTCACCTAAGCCGGCTATCTCCAAAGGTCCCATATCCAAACACCATCAACAGACAAATTAGAAACTAAGGGTCAGCACGTGAACTTTTGGGGGGACACCTTCAAATCACAGCAAAACACAATCATATTCAGTGGACAAACCACCCTGCGGCAGCCCCATGCCAACAGGGCGAGTGGCCCAGGCCAGCTCAGCTTCAGCCTGCACCTGGACAGAGGTCTGGTCCTCAGCCCGCCTCTGCCCCGGAGGCGACCTACCTCGGGTTCCTCCCCCATCGCCACAGAAAGAATCAGTTTGGGTCCAGCACAGAACAAGTAAATCACATCGTAAGGTTTTGTGAATTCGACCATTTTCCCAGGTTTGTTGTGCACTAAGAGTAGAAATCGGAGACGAGGCCTCCCCAGTACCAGGCCTCTGGACGGAGAAAGCTGAGCCCCTCCCCTGCTCTGAGCAGGCCTTCTAGGCCCAGGTATGCAGGATCTTTGTCCTCCCCGGACCTCTCACTTCTTACTCCGGTCATCAAATCCAAACCCTCAACCCACGCGAAAGAGCTGAACTGCTTTTGTGTTTGTTTTCTGGGGCAGGGTCTTCTGGGGCCTCCAGCGATCAGTCTGACCCTCCTGCCTCAATCACGTGAGTGCCGGGGTGGCAGGACGTGCCCGCTGCTCTGCATGGTTCATGCTGCCGGAGCTCGTGCTCGCAAGGAGAGAGCCGCGCCCTGCCGCTCGGGTCCCACCCGCACGCTCCCGTGGTCCCACCTCCCTGCCAGAGTCCCTCTCTCCTGGCCTGCACGTGGGAGACTGCGCAGCGCGCTCTCTGCTTACTCTGGGATTCCACTTTCCAGTTTCACCTTAACCCTCCCCGCGGCTGATTCGCTTTTCAAACTTGCCCCCAGAATCCTCCCTACACACAGCGCACGCACACACCAGGGAGCTGCGCTCTGATAACCTCTGCCACACATCACACACCCTTCACACGCTTGCACACCTGCACTCCTACGTGATCATGCGCAAGCACACAGAGCACACCTGTGTATACACACGTACTGCCCACTGAACACAGCACACGCCTTGAAACACCACCACTCTGTACACACACCCTGTGTACACATCGGTGTGCATGTAGATGCCAGCACATGTGTTCCAGGAATACACAAACCACCTTACACACACCTATAAGTATACAAAACCCTGTTCTCCCACAACACATACAAATACTCTTCCCATACACTCACAATATCCCACGCTTAAAGACACACTCGCTATCCCACGCTTACCCCTGCATATACACCCCCCCCCACACACACACACACATGCATAAGGAGGCCAGTATAGGCTTTGCACGTGGATGAAAGATGGGAGGACAAAGGCCCGACTTTACGTCTCATGCAGCAGTGACTGCACTGTGAACATTTCCTTCGTTAAACGATTTCCTCTTCTCTTTTCTTTCTTTTTCTTTCTTTCTTTTCTTTCTTTTTTCTTTCTTTCTTTCTTTCTTTCTTTCTTTCTTTCTTTCTTTCTTTTAATGCATTTGGTGGTTACAGGGTCTCACTGTGCAGCTGGACTCATAGTGTTCCCACTCCGGCATGTGCCACCACGCCCGGACTCTGTCGCAGGCTCAGAGCGCCTGTGGGCTGGGCCGGTGCTGCATGCGAGACTGGGGATGGAACCTGGTTCCTGCGCTTGGCTAAGCAGGTGCTTAGGCCGCTGCGCTATCTCATAGGCCTGTTTCCTCTTTTCTAATGATGCGTCTGGGCAGTAGATGCAGCTGAAAGAAAAAAGACAGCGGGAGGTAATGCTGTGAGCAGTTCGGGTGGCGAGGGGACATTTTAAGCTCCCTGAAGAAGGCAGTGCCGGGGACGACTTTTTTAAAAAGAGGAAGAGGACTCCTCCGTGCGTTCATTTTGTTTCCTTTTTCAAGCGCTTACGTAATTCAGTGTGCTGTATCTCCTTTCTACATGAAGCCGCTGTTCTTTGGATTGCCGCTGTTAGGCTTCTGGTGGGCCTTCTCAAGGCAGGATCCACTTTTTCTTTTTAAGTTTCTGCATGGAGCCCAGGGCCCTGCACACGCACCGCGTGCTCTGCCACCGCGTTGCTCCGCACCCAGCGTACACTGATTTGCGTGGGTGGAGGCGGGAGGAAGTCGCTCGAGAGCCGCGTGATCCCGGCTTCGCGCAGCAACCGCGGAGCCCTGA
Organism: Capromys pilorides; assembly: GCA_004027915.1. NCBI lineage: Eukaryota > Metazoa > Chordata > Mammalia > Rodentia > Capromyidae > Capromys > Capromys pilorides. The sequence goes on from PVKN010030569.1 coordinate 8,462, forward strand.
GACGCAGCCCAGCGAGGTCTCCAGCGCGCTTGCTGTCATCCATGGGGAAGGGGAACTGCGGGGCTCGGGTTGCAGGGCTGGGCTGGAGGCCCTGGCGCCTTTGTGTTCTCTCCTATACACAGCTTCTTTCACTTTAAAAAGACCCCGAGCAGGAAGCTCTATATTAGTGCAAATGTAGCTATTATCCGCAATTCTGTGCGCTCAGTGTTGGGGAGGAGAGAAGAGCCCTGCACAATGAAGCCATTTCCGATGTGCCGGCTTCTCTAGTGAGTCACGCGTCTGCTGAAGCAGATAAACGCGACAGGACATCCTGCAGTCGCCGGGCGATTTTTCCATGCTTCTATTTTTTTTTTTTTTTTTTCTTTTTCTTTTTTGGCTCTGCATGAGATGCAAAGGCAGCTAAACTTCAGCCAAGAACTGGAACGTGCTGTCACAGTTGCAGTTGCAACTTTGCATCAAAATAGCGGAGTTTAGTGACTCTTCAACCACAACTCCTTCTGAGGACAGGCAGGCAAAAGAAACCCCGCCCTCCCTTCCCAGGGTTGGGGACTGAGGTGGGGTCTCAGCTGGCCTGTGGCCTGTGTCACCCTTGCCCATGCTGTGTCTTTACAGCATGTGTCCCCTTGGCCCTGACGCCGAGTTCCCGCTCCTCTCTGCTCACTGCCACTCTGCACATGCGCGTGTTTGGGCGGCTGCTTTTGATTTAACCGGACCTTAGGGATCTCAGAAAAACACTAAAAGGTAGATTCTTCAGCTCTGGTGGCGTATGGCCCCATCCATGCTCCTTAGACCTACTTTGAAATGATTTTATCTTTTGTCCCAATACAGCGGTGGCCATCAGGTTCCGCACTGCAGCAAGCCAGGCCACCCATTAAAAGGTTGAGGAGCTGAGAGAATAGGCCACAAGTCAACAAGTGGAAAAATAGAGAAAATGTGTGGTCAACCGATTCTGTTATTACTTAGGTTTGGCTTAAAAATAAGATGCGTGGTTTCTTTAGCTACAAGTTAGAATAAAGGCCATTAGTGAGCGTTAACTAATTATACTTGATTGCTACCAATGTCCTCAGACTTTGCTGCCATTCTTTTCCTCCTTGCCATCATCGCGGTCACCTGCTGCTACTGCAGTCAGAGCTCTGGGCTTTTGCGCTCTATTACCGAGCTGTTCTCCGCGGGCCCTCAGATTCTGTAAGTGTAGAATTCCATACCAGAAAGTTACAACCACCACCTCGGCACCAAAGCAGGTTTGTAATTAAACTTGATTAAACCCGACGTTGCAGGTAATAACGTATTTACACAGAAGCAAGGCATGAATTTGGTCCTCCTTCCCGCCTGCCGCTTCCTGGCTGCTCGAGCTTGAGCAACCCACTTATCTCCTCTGGGTCCTACTTCCGCCGCTGCGAGCAGAGACTGATAACACCAACTGCAAATAATTTCAATGCGCAGCCCAGACGGCAATGTGGGGCCGCTATCCTGCTTGGCAAGTGATGAAAGTAAAGCAGGGGTGACAGACCCAGGCCTTGGATTCTAACCGCCTGGGTGCAGGGACAGGGATGCAGCTCTGCGCCAGCCAGCGTGAGCTCTCACAGCATGCAAAGCCTGGGTTCCACCCTCAATCCTGGGAAAAGAACACAGGCGGCTAGGTGCAGCAGTGCGTGCCCGGGACCCCAGCCACGCGAGAGGCGGCAGTATAGGAGCCCTCACTCCCAGCAGGTGGGGACCAGCCCGCATAGCACGGCTGTGGTCCAGCCTAGAACCCCTTGCTGGGTGATGACACAGGCAAGGATCTCACCCCTGGTCTGTCTCTCGCTGCTTCCTGCAGTGAGATGGAGCAGCAATAAGAAGCGACCCGCCCGCTCCACCCCTCGCCTGGGGCCCCTTTGGGGTTCCTCCTCCTCTGGTTCCTCAGCTGTACCACCAAAGTGGAAAACGGAAGCAAAGTCTTGCTAGTTTTCCTTGGGGAGAAAGTAGTGTTCAATGGTTTCAGGTCATAACTAAGCACAGTGTTCCTTCCAAGAGATCACAGTTTTATAAGAAGCTTTTCTTCAAAGTATGCAGTATCTGGGTGGGCCAGAGAGCTCAGCGGAGTAAAGCGCCTGCTTAGGCAGGGCGCAGCCGCTGGGGTTTGATCACCCATGTACTGTGCTGGACCCGCCCTGGGGCGCGCTGAGGCAGCGATGGAGACTGGGCGTGGTGGCGCACGCCTGTAATCCCAGCTCTCGGGAGGCTAAAAACAGGAAGATCCCTACGAGTCTGGTCTATGTAGTGAGACCCTGGAGACCCCGCACTAAATACACTAAAAAAAATGTGATATCTAGCAGATTTTGTGTTGCAAACGCAGCAGAGATACCTAGAGTGTCTGTATCACATTTGTAGTTACATTGTAGTTACATAGAGCTTCCTGGTATGAGGGAAACAACTGTGGCTATGGGAAGTGACCCAGAAAGCCTGAGGTGCTGCCACTCAGGCTCTGGTTCCAAAGTCTCCAGAGCCCTTGTGGCTCTCAGGGTCATTTCCGCTTTAGCACTATTCTTACGGCTACTCTGCCAGGCGCCATTAGCTACGGGCAGGGTCCCTGTTTGTCATTAGCACCACATAAGTCATGCTAGCAAGATGCACAAGTTAACGGAAAGCTGGAAATAGGATCCAGTGCTCAGAAAACAGATGCTGTCTTTGAATCCTCCTGCTTCTTATGTGGGGAGCCCTGCAGGTCCTGTCTGGGCCTTGAGATCTGCTGCTCCACAGATGCTGCCTAAATCCCTCAGTTCTGTCAGCAGAGCCCTCTCAGAGGTCCCCTGGCTTATTTCCAGTTTCCAGACTTATGTCATGCATGTCTTGTCGGTCAGCTTTCTGTTGCTGTGATAAAATACCTGAGAAAATCCACTTAAAAAGAAGAAAGGTTTATTTTGGTTCAGAGTTTCAGAGGTTTCAGTCCATGGTGGGGGCAACACATAGGTTGGGGAGTTGGGATTATAAGCGTGCCCTGCCAAGCCTGGTTTCGGTGGCTGGCATGGTGCAGGCTGGGATGGCATAAGGTACCAGGGATTCAACCCAGGTCCTTTTGTTTGTCAGGCAGGTGCTTAGACTGCTGAGCTATCTTTCCAGTCCTAGGTAAAGTGCTATAAACTGAAGATAAATCTCTGGTGATAATTCTTTCTGTGAAGAACACAGAAGGAGGCCTGCAAGCTCCTGAGACACTATTAGGCCAGCCCTTGTTTTATGAGTAGCCGAGATCCCAGAGCTAACACATGCTGAGCAAAGGCCAGTGCGGAGGTCTCTGAACAACGTTCCTTTCCTCTCTTTCTCCACCACCCCCAACTGTTTGTTTTTTGACAGAGGTCTCATTATGCAGCCCACACTGGCCTTGAACTTGTAATCTTCCCTCCTCAGCCTTCCATGTTCTTGCCCTTAAAGAAAGGCTACCTGTGTGCCACTGGCTGCCTTCCAGATAACTTGGACTTTACTGACACAAAATACAAACTTTTTCTAGAAATAATTTTTAAAATACTGAACTTCTTACTCATCTAAGATTCCCTCACCTCATGGAGGGACATTCTTGCAGTACCAGGGATTGAACTCAGGACTTTGCACTTGCCAGGCAAGAGCTTGTTCTATTGAGCTATCTCCCCAGCCCCTTGGAACACCATTCTTGACCCAGCACTGTGGCAAGCACAGGAACACAAAGGCGAGCACAGTACTGCCCTGGACTTGAGGGAGCCCAGGGTCTGCTTGGATGCGCCTGTGCCCTGCAGTGGGGGAGCTGACATGCATCAGGGCCCCAAGCTCAATGACGAGGAGGACTGTCACTGACCCGTGGTGCAGAGGCCCCTGGGAAGCGCCCTGGCTCTGGCTCAAGAGGCCACACCCCATCTCAAGAGCCCCGCTCTTTAGTTGTGTAACCTTAGACAACTGTCAGTCTCACCTCTAAAATCAGCCCTGCATGACAGTTCGCATTTTAAGGGCATTCCAAGTGCCCCTGCTGGGAAGGCTTGGTCCTCAGCCTGGGCTCTACTGGAGGCAGTGGCAGCTTTAGCAGGTGAGACTGGGGGAAGGTGGCTGGCCCTGGTGACATGTCCTCAGAGGGGGCCCTGGGACACCCCCTTCCTGATGTTCATTCTGCCTGGGTGCCACAAGGTGAATGGTTTCCTCTACCAAGCTCCTGACACAGGCACTGTCACCGCAGGCCCAAAGCAGCGTGGACAGGCCACGATGGACCCAGGCCTCTGAATCCAGGAGCC
>PVKN010030570.1:0-12701 GCA_004027915.1 Capromys pilorides
TGGTGCTTTTCCAATCCATTTTTACTATACACATGGAATGATCTTTTAAAAATAGACCGACTCATGTTACTTGTCTTCTTGAAACACGAATGTCTTCTCATTACAGAGATCTTACTAGGACTCTCGTCCTATATTATCTGCTCGGGGCAATCCTACATCATTCTGCTCTGTCTTCTTCAGTCATAAGGTGAGCTTGTTTTTTGTTTATTAAACTGCTTTCTTTCAAGGCCTGGTGCTTCGTACTTGTTTCCTCTATATGAGTGCTCTCACCTTATCTCTACTTGGTTGAGATTGCCTGAATAGAATAGTGCTTACCAAAAGCTACAGGGAAGTCTTGACTACTTCAGGTCATCATAACTTGTGATTTCATTTACAAATTGTCTTTACAAACACGATAAAATCATTGGGGTGAGCCTCAGTCAAATGCAGCTTGTGTATTTCCTAAGGGAGAAAGCTTGAATAAGAGGCAGGCATACACTCTACGACTATGTGAAGGGCACACATGTCAGACCATGGGGCTGGTATGACAAATCTATAAGCCAATGACTAACAAAGCTTGTCAATATGCACTGGAAGCTAGAGGAAGCTGGGGAAAGTCCCCATTGAACTTTAGAGAGAGCCGGAGTCAGAGAGAGCCTTACTTACACCCTGGTTTCTGACTTTCATCCTACAGAACTACAAAAATAAATTTCTGTTGTTTTAAGTTTGGTACTTTGCTTTGGAAGTTTATAGAAAGTAGAAAAACTGGCATTTTTCATCCTTTATGTCTCAAGAGCAGAAACCCTGCCTCTGATGCTCGGTCATACTAGAAGATGGCTTCTCCTCAAAAAAGCCGGAGTTCACAGTCTTTCTGGATCACAGAACTTCTATTTCTTTCGCACATAACACGCTGCAGTGATGGTTAATTCAGAAAATTCTTAGCCACTTAACATATTTTAAGACAGAGTAAATTGAACTTTGTGAATTATTTGCAAGCATTGGTAGGGAAGAGAAACAAAGACAGAGAATGCCATTGTTTATCTGATAAATCAGGGAATTCAGACAATGTTGGTTATCACAGTTGCTACCAGTGGCAAAGCAAATACTGTGCTGGAAAACATAACACTGAATTTCACATCTGGTAAAAGACACAACCGCTACCCCCATGTTGTGGTGACAGGACTTTCACCACTCCTTCTGAAGTGTTGAATCTAGTTAAAAATTAAAGATAAGACAATTAATTGGAATAAGGCAAAAGGACTTATTAATGTGCATAAGTACAGGGAAATTGAAGGGGAACAATTACTTACTACCCAATATATTTAGAAACTTATAGATTCTTCCTAATAGAGACCAAGAGATAGGATGCCTAGGCAGTTTGAAGGTTGGATAGTGATTTTCACATATGTTAGTTAGTTATCTGTCATGGTGACAAAATTACTTAGAAAAATAATTTAAGGGAAAAAATTTATTTTTAGTGCTCATGACTTGAGAAGTTTCTGTTGCTGTCTCCCTGGCTCTATTGTTTTGGGCCTCTGATGGGGCAGAATACCATAGTGGAAGAGCATAGCAGAGAAAAGCTATACGCTGGCCAGAGAGCAGAGAGTGAAAGAGTTAGGGAGAAGAGGCCAGGGATTAGGTGTAGTCCCCAAAGTCATGCTTCCTTGCTCCATTTCCTTCTCTAGAACCTGCCTCTATCTTTTCTTCACCACTCAATATGCCATAAAATTATAAACTTATTAGTGGATTAATCCAATTTATGAAAGTACTTCCCCAGTTACCTTCTCAAAGCCCCACCTCTGAACCTGTGATAATTTTTGGAGTCATTTCAGATTTAAACCAGGATAAATGAATGGGCCCATTGCATAGGAAATAGTTTGTAACAAATGTGCTCTATGTTCTGATGGAGGTAAGGAACAGAACTGTATCATGAACAAAGACTGCCATATTGTGCTGTAAAGACTTCCAGATAATCTCTCAGAGAGGCCTTCACAAAAGCAGACAATATTGTGTATGATAACTTTCAGTATCTTGTTTTCTCCAGTGATTAGTATTTACTGGGTATATGGTGAGACAACTGTGGAAAGAATTTAAAACAATAGCATTCTTTTGGGAAGAGGTTCATCAATTAGATAAGAGAATTTCAGGGAAGTTCCTCACTGTGCTTCAGGAGAGAAACATCAAAGAGGCTGTTGAGAAGGCCAGAGGGACATTACATCAGTTCTTATACTGTTTCCCAGCTGAGAGTGTCAAAGTGCCACATTCGGTATGCCATTCTCTGAGTTCCAACATCTGAAAATATTCAAGACTGAAATTTCAGTTTTACTTTTCAATCAATTTTAATCAGCTTCTTCTTACTATAACAAAATATCTGTGGTTATTTAACCTATATAGACAAAAGTTTCATTGGACACATAATTTTCAAAATTTCGATCCTTGTCCAAGAAGCTCACAAACTATGGACCTGTGAGAAACAGCACATCATGACTACAGTGCAAAGTAAAGCAAATCACTCATGTCATGAGCCAAGAATCAAAGGAGAAAGTAGAAGGGCCAGAAGTCCCAAGATTCCCCCTCAAGAAGTTGTGGTAGTGACTTCAGTTTTGTACTTAGGTAGGAGATCATTGTTTACGTTTTTATCTTTTTTGGCATAGAATCTCTCTACGCAGTTCAGACTCATAGTGGTTCTCCTGTCTCAGCCTCCTGGGGCTGGGATTATAGGCATGCGCCACCATGCCTGATTTTAGGGCAGCATAGCCCTCCTGCAGTTCCACAGGTAACATCTATGTAGTAGCAGGGATTGAACCCGGGCCTCTGTGCTTGTTAGGCAGGTGCTTAGACTGCTGAGCTATCTCTCCAGCTCATGTTGTTAATCTTTGAACTCTTTTATTATGCATTCTGCACTTCCTCAGTTTGAGGTTTACTGTTTAATAGAATATGTAAATCTCTTAAGAGACCTCACTTGAGTCAATAAAAGCCACACAAATAAAGAATTACCTTCTTTCATGGCTTTTAAATATACCAGACTAGAAGAACAAAGAGGGCTTTGCAAAGGAAAATTGTGAGAGAGTAGCATGAAGAATGAATAGTCTTGGATTTCATGCTTATGGATTCAAAGCACATGTCTGCAACCAAGAGGTCTTTGATATTTGCAAAGGAGGGAAATAATGTAGTGTGTTAGCTAATGTAGGTTGACTTTTCCATTTGGCTATATAGGGTTGGTTGTAAAAGAAAATATCAAGGCAAGGAAGACATTACTCATGGGTCTGAAAATAGTCTGTGGTGTGATAACAACAATGTAAACTAGAAAAAGAGGGGAAAGAATTAACAGCACTTGAGATCTGATTGAATATGAGGCCCTGGGAGTAGAACATAGTGATCTTATGATGATGTTTTAATTTGGCATGTGTGGGATGGAAATCAGCATTCAGTCCAAAAGACAAACTGATCCTAGACCTTTCAGTTCATCTGTAAGAAGCACATGGGTGTAGTTAGCCTCTGTGATGATTATAGCTTATCAAGATTTCCTAAAGCAGATGACTGAAGAAACAGATTTCAGGATAAAGGGGAAAACATTTGCTGAAGAGGAAGACAATTTATGAAGGCTTTGCTTTTTTCTCTTTTTTAATGGGCCATTTGATAATTTGGCAAAACACTTTACTCAAAAGAATTGCTCAAATAATTAAAAATATTAGATATAAATGCAGGAAATTTACCTTTATTTTTCCAATGTTCATCATGCTAAAAAGTTGTTATTGTCACATCAGGAAGATTAATGATGGATTAGTTTTCAAAGCTTGTAACTTAAGGTTGAAATTAAAAGTTAAACTTATATTTGCTGAAATAGTACATTACAGTTCAGCTACAGAGTGGAATGATTCTGGGTGCTATAAAGTAAGGGATATTTTAAGAATTAATAGATAGCTAAAGAATGTCTACAAGGCTCTTGTCCTGTTCCCGGAGGTGGCCTGAGGTGAGGCTTAGCTCCACCGGGCTGAGTGCAGGGTGAGCAGAACAAGGGCAGGCTGGAAGCTACGAGGGCAGGGTAGAGCCACAGTGGCTCCCACTGCTTCTGAGCCTGAGAGCCATGGGATAAACAGAGGTTCTGCATCACTATCGTTCTCACTCGGCAGCTCCACAGTAACCAAAAACTGTGAAAAGGATAAGTTTAACAGGATAGAAGGAAGATTCAAATAAAAATATACCAGCATCAGTAATCAGAAACTTTGGTTTAAAGTGACCAACGCCACTTAAATTCTTCCCTGAAGTTGACTCAAAAGACAGGGATTTTACTGATTATAGGCTCCTGTCCTCTCTTAGTGCTCTTACATTAAGCAACTTAGTGTCATAAATTGCTTATTTTCTGCTCCTTTGAAATATATACCTATATCTATCTGTCTGTCTGTCTGTCTGTCTGTCTGTCTGTGCGTCTGTTTATCTTCTAGCTTTCCACTAGTTTCATCACAGGGCCTGAAAACAATCTCCTTGAAACATAAACATTGGAGGGCAGAGCACCATCTTTTCTCAGTCTGTGTGGGACAGTGAGCCTAACTTCCAGGGTACCAAGTAGCAAGCACAGAAGGAATAATCACAGAAGCCTAGAGAGCTCCAGGTAATCCAGCATCCCGGATAAAGTCTCTGACCTACTCCCCCCAATACTCTTCCAGTGGCTCAGCCCAGCCCTGAAAAATCAAATGGGTGCCCCTGAGCTGATAATGTTCAGTGAAGTAGATCAGATGCACAAACTTAAATAGCTCTTGGCTTCTTTCATATAAAGAAAATAAAACACAAATAAAGAGCAAAATAAAAACTAAATAATTGGAAGCAGGGAGGTGGTTCCTTTGCAAATAGAAAGGGAACCAAGACATAGAAGAGGTGGCAGAAGGTGGGGAGAATCAGATGAAAATAACTGAGATGTGTTATGCACACACACCAGCTCTCCACGAGGAGGGTAATCAGGCACCACTAACATAGTAAGAATAAAAGTTGAAAAAAAACCCCACTGTTTGATGCAGTGAAATTGAACTCAGACTCTTGTATTGTAGCCACCTTGAGTAAAGTCTTTGGAGTCCATTGAACTTTTTCTAGTGTAATCACTACTGGAACAGAAGAATTAGTGGGAAGGTGATGTGAAGAGACTATTGCAGTAATGAGAAAGCAATGCCCATAAGATTCCCAAGCAACTGAAGGGCTAGTTGGAAGGGATTTGTTGAAAGAAATAAACAATGCCTAAAAGGGACGTGGGGAAGAGAGAGTAAGGTATGGCAGATAGTGTATCAGACTACAGTGCTTCTTATCCTGATTATTTTATTTTCTGGTAGGCCATTAATATATAGTATATTGGCCAAAGTTTAGGTACTGATAAGGTTATGCCTAAAATTGTCCTTTGAAGAATCATGTGTTTGGATGGTGATTGGCTTAAGAAGATGCCATACTCATCAGCAGGGCTGTATTGAAAGATAAGGTTGCTGTGGGCATGACCTAGAATGGTGTGACGTTGTTTTGGCTCCTCCCTTCTTGTGCTTCTCTGCTGTCATATGGTGAGCACGTTTCCTCTGCGTTGTCCTTCTTGCCATGTGTTTCTGCCTTTCAGACACCAAACATAGATTCAACTCAGGAGAAATAGCCGAATCTCTCCTTCAATTTCAGTTGTAGGTTTTTTGTTCCAATGATAGGAAACTAGCTAGTATAGGGAGCTTAGGACAGAACGAAGTTTTACTAGTATTTGGCTAACAAATACTTTTTCCAATACATTAGTGGGGACAAGCAGTTCATCTAATCATCTATGGAACATAGAATGGGAATTTGAACAGTGTATATGTGCCACTCATACGTAGGTATGGGAAGCATCAATAAATCTTAACTAATCTTCTGCAGAAGAATGTTTCTTGCTATAAAGTATGTGGAATATAAAAGGTGTACAAGTGAGAGAAGGAAGAAGTTCCTAAATGTCTCCATTTTCTGGGAGCAGAGTACTCAGGTAAAACTCAATATGGTATTGGTAGGAAGCATAGATTTGGTGGTGCTCTGTAATGGCAAGATGAGCTGCGAATATAAAGTTGCGGTGGCCCTTGACTCCCTACAATGAATTTCAGAAGATAATGTGTATTGTCTCCTTTCTAGCTCCCACATATTCAGGAAGCTTTTCTCATGTCTAAACCTCACTTTATCCCATTCTGTGAAGGAAATTCTGAAAAATACAGTTTCAGCTTTGTTGAACTGATGTAGCACAATCTTAATCCAGTAAATGACATGGGGAAGAAGAAGAACAAAGACAAGGAGTTGGGGAGAGGGAGCATGAAGAGGAGGAGGAGGAGGAAGAAGAAGAAGAGAAGTACTTTGAACAACTTCAGTCATGAAAATGCAGTATAGTGGGTCTCAAATACATATTGATAGAATCTATCATTGATGCAGGGTATTATATGGCTAAATATTTTTATTTACTTTAGAAACCTCTCTAGCCTAGTTAATACAATTTTTCTGAGGTATTCCCAGTACCCACACCTGATCTCATTAATTCTTGTTTCCTTCTATTTTAGATATTTATTAATATGCAGAACCCTCAAGCTATGTTTGAACTCCCAAGGTCAGGAAACATTTACATTTCTTTCGATTGCTAGTCCATATGATGGTGCATGATCCATAGCAACGACTCATTATAGGGTTGTTGAAAGAATGACTGAAGAAGGCAGTGACTTTTCTGAAAGATGAACACTGACTACACAGTTCAAATACAGGAAAGTAATGAGCTCTATAACAATTGAATATTATCTGTTATTTTTGGTGTGATCCAGCATTCAGATCAAAAAACAAGAGGAGGTTGGTACTTGGAGTGCATCAGTGAGAATTCTCAGCATTAGTCAGCTAGTACAATTATTTTGCAACCAATGGCCAGAGGTTATTGGCCAATGGCCAGACATCTTTAAGGCAGATGGCTGAAGTAAAGGATTTTTTCAATGTAAGTTTATTTTTTCAACATTTCTCTTTCTAGTGCTTGCTGTTAAAAATACTAGACACAGAGCAACGTTGCTCTTACACTCCCAAGCCTCTCTTTCAGGCTACTGTAAAAGTCTGTAATATGTGCTCCCACCAGGGAGGAATCCCTGCTCTTTCCTTGTCCTCAGCCTGCTTCTGCCTCTGACTCCCTCAAAATACTTTGCAGCAGGCATCTCTCCTTGGTCTCAGGTAATTCAAGCTGGCTTTGTCTTTGTCAATTTCTCATCCCTGAGACACGGTCTGTAAAGGGGAAGACGGTTACGTTGGCCCACAGTTTGCAGAAGCTGCAGTCCATAGTCACTTGGCCCCAAGGTGGGGTGACATGGCACAGGTGATAACTCCTGGTGATAACTGCTGAAGGCCTGGTTGCAGACGCAGAGAGAGTGAAGATAGTTGTTCTTTTCTGGATCAGGACCCTATTGATCTGGCTCTTCTGACCCTGACCTCTGGGTTACCTTAAGCCGCCACAATCCCTAATCCAACCACCTTTCCAAAAGCTCCATCTTTGAGTACATTTTGGGGAGGCACCTGGACTTTCTTGCACCTCATCCTGAAACCTTTCTCCTAGTTCTTTCTGAATTGCTACCTTCCCAAGTCCCTCTCCTGGTTCCATCACTGTTCTCTCTTCCTTCACAGTCCTTTCAACAATTCCCAGGTACCTTACCACTTCTTGTAAGAGTACTGGCTGTCCTTCACTCTTGTTGTAAAGTTAAATTTATTTGTATTTTGTTTCCAAAACAAAATTGTGCATCATAAGAGAATAACATAATGTTTTTGGTATATGTATTTAAATCAAGCTAAACATATCCACCTCCTCCAACATTTATCATTTCTTTGGGGCTCAAGCTTACTTCTGGCCCTGATGAATGGTAGATGGCATCCTCATCACCTGCTGTGACTCAACTGTGCAGTTCTCCACCATGACTTCTTACTCCTCTCTGTGCCAGGGATCAGCCTTGACACTGTTGCACAAAAAAGAAGGCTCTGGGTGTCCATAAAGGATAATGCTCAAAAATGTCACACCAGGCCCGGGAGACAGCTCAGCAGCCAAAGCATCTGTCTTGTAAGTGCAAGGACTTGGGTTTGGTCACCAGTACTGCATGACATGCCGGCTCCCACACAGAGCCAGCCACCAACACAAGGTGCAGCGGTATATGCCTGTAACCCCAGTGCTGGGGAGGCTGAGACAGGAGGATCACTATGAGTCTGAGCTGCATGGTGAGAACCTGTATCAAATAAATAAATGAAAAGTAAAAGTCCTAACTGTTGCCTTGTCAAAAATCTTGTCTCTTTTTGCCCCCTATTCCATTTAGGGCTGTTTATTGTTTACACTTAATCCAGTGTCATCCAGTCTTTGTGTCAGTATGATACTTTCATACAACAAAGTATGCTTATTTTTAACATATTTAATGATTAGCAATAATAACTGTTATTATATAGGCATTTTCTAAATTATTTTCAAGGATGAATCATATGCACCTTATGAAGATGACCAAAGGATGTATTTTTATCCTCATTCTACAGACAATGAAACTAAATCCAGAGAATCTAGGTACTTTAGCCATACTATAGATAATAAGTGGTCAAACTAGTATTTATACCTGAGAAGCCTGGCCCTAGACCCAAACCCTTCACCTCAACACCAGTGCCTCTTTCAAGACAGCAAAATGATCTAGAGAAATTACATGAAAAAATGATATAGTGGAAATGAGAAAACTCAAAGGTTTTGGGCAGATTAAGAAGTAAACCTGAAAAGGTGAACAATGATAGAGAATGATGGTAATCAGAGAGAAGAGAATAACAGAGATACATGGATTCTGGGAAAGAGAAGCAGAGGAGAAATCAAATGAACAGAAAACAAGCACGAAAGGAGCACAGGGACCACAACATTCCAGCTTAGTAAAGCAGTGTATTAAATATCTTGAAATTTGTAAATCAAACAGATCTCCCCCACCAACTGCGAGTTATTAGAAGCTGAAGTTGCAGTGGTTAAAGCACGAATAAAGGAATCTGCGCTGAGACAGACACAATTTGTGAGAGTGGTGAGGAATAATTTAAAAGAAAATGTGGGGAGAGCTTGTTAAGATGAGTAGCTTAGCAACAGTAGAAGGTCAGTGACACATTTAGGAAATAATTGGCAATGTTGGTTGTTTGTAAGGAGACCCTAGAATTTAGAATGCTGAAAAAGATTTTGTTTTTCTATTTTTGTGGGCTGTATGCTAACAAGAATTGGAAAGAGACAAGCTGATGGACAAAAGGGTCTGCAGTTGCCTACCCAGTTATTCTGCTGACATTCTCAGTGTGCTACTTTTGTGCCATGAAAATGTATAGACTTCTTTAGTGCTTATTAAGAGCTTGGGAAAGAGTCGACCTACAGAAAATCCATTAGCATGCATCCTGCTTCATATTTGTAAACTGCTTTGGACGACAGGCTGTAGGCACTGGAGAATCGTGCCCATTTCCCGCATCCTTCATTCCAGGAATGTGGGCTCAAAGCCAAGGTAAAGAGTCCACGTGACTGACAGCTTGTGTTACTCTGTCATCAGTTGTGGTGTTTGCTATGCAGATGGCAAAGAAGCCATGGCTAGAGAAGATTGTCCCTTCCTCGAGTGTCTCTTAGGAGCAACTAGACACCTCCGTAACCAAAGGCTTTGCACCGTAGGTACATCCACACCCTCCTTCCTTTGAACATGGGAGCCATGGCTTTCTTCAAAATGTTTCACATGTCAGTGAAATGCAGCAAGGCATGTGTAATTGGGCCTTTATGTTTAGTAATTCCATATGTGTAAAATCACTTGCTAAAATCATCATCAGGTGACAATATTGCAGAATGGCCAACAAATGGAAAACATTGCTTTGCTTTCTTGCTTCTGTTCTCATATTATTCACAAACATACCTTTGTTCTTTCATTCAGTACCACATTACCCATACTGACTTTGCTGTTCAGAGTGGGCCTCTCAAGCCTAGTGCTGCCGTTTCATCCAGGGTTCCTAAGAGCACAACAGCTGCAGTTTACCTTACAGAGTCGTGTAGTTCAGTTAGGAAAGCTTCTCCCAGGCTTCAGTTCTGGTGCTCTGTGCTGGGAAAAGTTAAGTGCTAATGAATTAATAATAAAGTTCATCCAGAAAAGGAAGAGCAAGGCTGCATCTCTGTGTAATTGTTCCAGAAACTGATAAAATAACATTTTTAAAAGAAATTTTAATTTTTTTTTCTATTTGGTACAGGGTCTATAGGCTCTCACTATGTAGATCAGACTCATAGTGATCCTCCTGTGTTCAGCCTCCCAGGGCTGGGATTACAGATGCACTCCACCATGTCCAGTCTCAGTTGCCTTCTCAGCATGCCCTGCGGGTAGGGCGGCATGGCATGCCTGGTCACTGTGCTCTGCCTAAGCAAGCACTTTAGTTCACTGAACAATCTGGCTGGCCCCCAAATTTTAATTTTTGTTAGTATATGTTTTTGGTATATAATGACTACAATCATAATAGGGAACTGATACATGCACATAGCACATTTTAATTCTTTTTATGCTATCTTTCTCTGGCCTACCTCCACTTACAGAAATATGGAAGAATTCTTATATCTCAGATCAAAGAGATAAAAATTGATTTAGGGAAAAATACAATGGACAACATCATTGTCAGGCTGATAGTCATGGAATGCACAGATAGCTTTATGCAAGGTGAGAAAAATGTTGAACATTCTTTGGCCAGTGCTGAATGGCTTATGTATTTCAAAATATGCCATTATGTTGAAAACATTAAACTTCAGAGGGAAACTCTACAGCTCTGTGGTATAACGGAATTAAACAAAATACTTGCTAAGTGTTATATAGGAAAGATAACGTGGACGATCAGGTTTGCCATGCTGATGAGAATGGCTTATTTGTTCTTAAAAGTAGGATAAATAGTCACTGGTAAATGACTAGATATTAAAAGCCATTTTGAATGAAGAAAATGTGACCAGACACTCCCAGGAATTTAACTTCGTATTCTCTATAAGCAATAGTTGACTACTTTCTAATTCAAAGGAGAGAAGAGAATCCCCTTTCTGTCCTTTATATTCTATATAGGTCACTCTGCCTAGGGTGGATATAGTGCTCACTTCCTTAACCCTAGGCAGAACTAAACCATACCAATCAGTGAACTGATTTACTAATCACACACCTGTAATCCCAGCATCACATGCTCTAGATTCAGCTACATCTGGAAAAACCCGATCAAAGACTTCATGAGGCTTTGGGGGAGCATCTAGACACAAAGCACAACAATATGGAACATAACTAGTACAGATAAAGACATTCCTCTCTATAAACTCTCTCACCCTCTCTAAATATATCTATATCTATAGATATAGATATATTTCTCTAAATATATCTATATCTATAGATATAGTTATATTTCTCTAAATATGTCTATATCTGTCTATAGATAAATTGATATAGATATAGTATACATATGCACACACACACACACACACACACACACACACACACACACACACACACGCATTTTCGACAAATGAGCATTTTCATCATAGCCAGAAATTGTCTTATGCTTCTGGGCGAACCATGCCCTTCTCAACTTCTGGTGTTTTGCAATCACTGAATTGTTGTATAAATCTATAAAGTCTACATGTTCTAGAATTTCATGCAGTTGGATCACACCTTCTCATCACTTGTCTTCTTTTATTTAGAATACTGATGATAAGATTTTAGAATTTGTTTTGTGCATAAGCAGTTCATTCTTTTTTACTGCTGAGTAGTGTCTCATTGAATGAATATAGCTATCCTTTGGTTCATGAACATTTATATTTATTACAGACCTTTTGTACACAACTGTTTATGTATGTATCTATTTGAATCTCTTGGTTGAACAGCTAAGAGTGGATTGAGTGAAACAGATGGTAGGTGAAAGTTAAGAAATTGCCAACCATTCTGCACAAAGTGGCACCTTTTGCACTCCAGCGGTGGGTTTGCACACTGGAAGAGTCATAGACAGTGAGGCTCACTCAAGGTGCAGTTACTGCCAGCTGCACTCTGGCAGGAAATGTTTCCCTTGTTCACATTGCAGCACGTATTCTGTATGATTAGTCCATTGATCTTAATAATGGTGCTCTCACTATGGCCTGCATTTCCATTTTCTTTCATGTTGAACACATTTTCATATGCTTTTTGTCCTGTGCATTTTTCTTCTAATGTGACCATCCGTATCTTAATGTCTTTATTGGGCTATCTTTGTATTAGTAAATCTTAAGTTTGCTGTATAGTCCAATTTTATTCTCTTTGATACTTTTTGTATACATTTTTTTCCCAATATGTGCTTGACTTTCTATTTTCCAAATGGTGTATTTCGGGGAGCAAAGGTTTTAAATTTTGGTAAATTTAATTTGTTTTTGATTTCTTGAAAAAAATATCAACTTCCTCAAAGTCTCCAAAGACTATTTTTTCACATTTATTTTGGAATTTTATAGTGTAAGTTTTATATTTAGATATAAAATCAATTCTGAAATAAATTTCGAGATTAATATGAAACAAGGATCAAAGGATCTTTTCTTCATCACATGGATATCCAGTTGATTTGGCATCGTTTGTTAGAAAGACTTTACTTTTCCTTTTTAATTGCAATCTCTGTCAGGAAATCAATTGGTGGTACAAGTATGGGTGCGCTTTGAGACAAGGTCTTTTGTTTCATTGACGTATTGGTTTATTTTGTCATTACTGCAC
>PVKN010030571.1:0-12713 GCA_004027915.1 Capromys pilorides
AGGGATTGAACTCAGGCTGTTGTGCTTGCCAGGCAAACACTTATTCTACTGAGCTATTTCCCCGGCCCCAACCATATTTATTCTTAAGTTCCATAAGATATAACCTTGTTTTATTAAACGACATGAGCTGTAGCCCTGGTTCAGAAAAGTTCTGGAGGAAGACAAGATTGTTTGCTTCTATTCAGAGTAAAATTATTATCAATAAATATTCACAAACAGATGTTGGATTTTCTTTTCTCAGAAAGGATGTGAGTTTTCAAAATAGCTTTATAGGGAATTCTAGTGAATTTAGCAAGTAAATTTTAATTCCAGCTAATCTAGGCTTGCTCTAGAGAAGGAGCTAATTGCCTATGTACCTGAACAAAAAGAAATAAACCATCCATTCTTGGGTGGTAATACATATCTACCTTTACGCCAAAAAAAAATGTAAATAACTGAGGCAGTTCCTCACGAAGTTCTCAATACCTTGGCAATACACTAATTGGTATACTTACATGTGTGTGGGCATGGGGTTGAGGGGAAAGTACTTGAGTTCTCCCTTTCTGCTGGCAGAGAAACTTGCTACACATTCAAATTGGTAATTAAAAAAATGAAAGATAACAGAACAGACAAGCTGATTCCATTTCTTATAAGTGGTCAGTTCCTTACTTCCTTAACCCTTCATATGCATCACTACTAATGCCACTGTCCGGGGTGGTATGAAAAGTGATCAGGACATTTCCCCCTGTTGCACTCAACATTTCAGCTAAAGAACTACAAATCCCCAGGAAACCTTCACTTTGAATTCAGTATGGATCAAGGGTGATATCTAAATCTTCTTTAAAGCACAATACTGGGACTTTGAGGCTTTACTTTATGCCAGCTGCATTTTCTAAAAGGGTGGATCCCCATCAAAGGGGGGAATAAGTAAAAGCAGGGTGAAACAAAGCCCTCCCCCCAGTTGTTGTCATCCATCTAAAATGAGCAATGCTTATAGAATACCTCTGACTTTTGTTGGGGTCATAGTAGACTTTAGCTAACCCATTTGCAGTTCCAACCATGATCTGGTTCAGCTTTGGATGCCATAGGCAGCGGACAACACTCTGAAAAGGAAAGGCATGAAATTCAACACAAGAAGCCAAAGAGAGACAGGGCAAAAATCCTGCTGGCACTCTGATGACTAGTTTACTAAATTAAATGCCATCCTGACAACAACTTGTAAGTTTTAGGATATTTTCTTGAAGTTAAGTTCCAACCCATCACTTCTTTCTTATCTGTATGAAACCATACAAGTAAGAAACAATGGCCCTTTCCTGACATGACCCTTTTCCTAACAGCCTTGAAGCCAAAAAGTTAAGCTTCAAGCCCCAATACCATGTGAGGCTGGCACCATGGAATGCTGAATCAACATAAGTCAGTTCTGCATACCAT
The DNA here is from genome assembly GCA_004027915.1 of Capromys pilorides. Lineage (NCBI taxonomy): Eukaryota > Metazoa > Chordata > Mammalia > Rodentia > Capromyidae > Capromys > Capromys pilorides. The sequence goes on from PVKN010030571.1 coordinate 1,411, forward strand.
CAAAGCAGATCTGGATCTCAGTGTTTCATACTTTACACACACACACACACACACACACACAACATGTCCCTCTAGGTTAGAGATTGAGGCCAGGTGGTTACTGTTTTTACTTCACAAAGATCCAAGTCTCATGAATATTTTCTTTTTAGAAAGGACACATATTGGTAGGGACTTAATAATCTCACCCTGTATGTGAAATAAAATAGTAGGGCAATGGCAGAAGTAAAACAGATACAGAATATAAAAACTTGATATTAATCTGAATTTAAAACAATTTAAGAGAAGATATACTAGAAGCTATGATCCTCTGGGTTTATTTCTGGTGAGGAAAAATAAGTAGTGCTTTAGGGACACAAAGAACCAAGAGTGTTAAGTGAGAACTACAACCTGCTTTTAATTTTTGTCTGTGGTAAGTGGACAGAGGTGGGAGGGATACCATGAATAGAATTAAAGGGAAACAAAGGAAGCTAATGATGGTAGGCAGAAACACCAAGCACCACATCTGCAGAATTCATTCTGACAGAGAAAAAACTGAGTGGAAACATTAATCCAAGTTCTACTTCATAATCTGCCACTTGCCAAGCTATGTACAAGGATTAAGGGATAAAAGGCAACAGTTAGTGGCATTTTACTGTTCTAATGGGAAAATGAAAATCATGGAACTTCTGTCTCCTAAATCTACTTGTGCTGATTTTCTTTGGTTCCTAATCTCTACCATTCCACTTTTTTGATAAGAAAGAATACATGGGAATCTCTGAGATACCTTTTGAAAGAAATTCTGACTGAATTCACTCATCTGACAAAGACTACACATATATTTAAATGGCTGCAGATTCTTTTCTGAGATTCTAGAACAATCTCAGGAGGTAGCTGAAAAGTGGCTGCATGGTTTCTCATTCACATCTAGAAGTTCTTAAGCTATGCATCCTTGAAGAGGACTCCACTATTCTTGGAAAGAATCAAACCTGAGCTTGTGCTTTCTCCAGCAGCACACTGCCAGTAATTTTAGGTTTCCCTCAGAGTTTTGCTTAAATGCACAGTGCTTGATGCCCACGCAAGTGCTAAAACATACAACAGTAACTACTAACAGAAAAACCTAAAAACAATAAATTATACTTACTGTGACAATTTGGTTTTCCTTTTGTTCTTGTGTTCATGTTTTGTATGATATGTTCATGGAATCTACTGTACATTATAATGTATATATGTAAAAGTCAAATTATCTCCAAACAAAACTGCTCCCATTTGGCAAGACAAAATGAAGTAAATCAATAGCGCACAGTCTGCAAAGCAGCAGTCTAACTTCAGGTAGTCTGCCACCGAGCCTAATTTGAGAATCATGCCTAGGCCACTGACATTTCCTTGAAGGCCATAGCCAGGTGTATGGAACTATGAGGAGAGCTACAAACCTAACTTCCTAACATCACATTTGTGCCATCCTATCTAGAGGAAGTTCTTTTGAGCCAAGATACAACTAGGTTTTGGCTTAAATTTAAAATTGTGCCTCTTACTACCTTTTTAACTTTTTTTTGGTACCAGGACCTTACTTGCCAGGCAGGTATTTATGCCACTGAGCTAAATCCCCAATCCCTATCACCTTTTAACATAATTCATAATTGGTTTATTCTGCTTGTTGTCTCCTTCCCCCACTAGAATATATGTTACATGACCTCAGACTTACGTTTTGTGGTATTCCAAGTGCCCACACTAGTGTCTGATAAATGTATGCTAACCCAATGAATTAAAAGCTATAGGGCCAGCGAGATGGCTTAGCAGTCTAAAGCGCCTGCCTAGGAAAGCTTAGGCAAGCATAGGGACCATGGATCGATCCCCAGCACCACATGCTGAACCAGCCCCACCCCCAGGACAGGCTGAGCTGGCCCCAATATAAATAAATAAATGAGGTTTATAAAATAAAATTTAAAAAATAAAAATAATTTAATTTTTAAAAAACTACAATTCACCAGTGTCTAAATGAACTACTTTGCTAGGTAGAGCTGGAGATATTGTCAGGTTAAAATCATTACTCATCATGAGGAATACTTTATTTCTCCATATTATTATTATATTCAGGTATCCTACAAATGCAGCCAAGTTAGTTCTTTCCTAGTGTGGTCCAAGAGGAAGGACATGCACGAACCAGAGAGCAAGAGAAGACAATAAGAGGGGCTTCTGAATGTCTTTAGAAACCTCAGCTACGTAGAAATGGCTCTAGGACAGTCCTAAGGGCACAGTATTAGAGTCATTGCTCTTCCTTAGTTCTCCAGAGGTCTAGCTAAGCGTCTAAGATTACTGTTTCTCAAATATGTTTTCAAGTGAGCAGGGTGCAGAATTGGAAAAGATCCACAATGTTGGCCTGATAAATTCCAAGACACCCAGCCAAATAGGCAGTTTCCAGGGGCAGCAGGTTACTGTTACTCTCTCTCTGTATGCTGAGGGTGTAAATGTTAGAGAGAGGCAACTGCTCAGGCCAACAGACCAATGTCTGATTGCTTTCCAGGGAGACCAAGGGCACTGTACCTCTATTCCTATTTCTATTCCTATCTTTTACCCTTCAAATCTCAATCTCTCTCTCTCTCTCTCTCTCTCTCTCTCTCTCTCTCTCTCTCACACACACACACACACACACACACACACAAAGTCAGCTTATGCTCTTATGGAGAAACACATTTACATTTTTCTGCCTGAAGCACGGAGAGGCCAGTAAGACTCCTTATACTAAACAGATCTCTGGAATGACTGAGTCACCAAAGCTGCCAATGAGGGGCCTGAGAGCAGACTCACTCATGCAAAGGATACTTAAGGCTCAATTACTCTAAGACTGGTTATTAATCAAATACTACAGGGATTCCAAAACACAGAAGGAAGAAACAGAATTCAAAGTCAAAGGTGGGTGGGCCTTTTTTGTTTATTAATATTTATTGTGTGTGTTTGGCTAACCTTTGTAAACTCTGCAGCTAATGCAGTTCCACACTTTGTCCTGTCAAGGAAATGCATCTTATAGCAGAGAGCTGGCCCTCTGCCAAACCAAACAATCACTGAGACAGCGGCAATACTGGGGAACAAGCAGAGCTGCTGTGCCGCTAACTTGTCAAACATACATACTGGGCTCTGCTTAAAAACAATGGACACGTGCCCACTAGAAGCCTACAGAATCATCAGAAGGCAGAGAGCTATAAATACTTAGGAAGACTATAATCATTCAACTACCACCCCAAACTCCAGCCTCTCCCTGAAGAGATGCTTCTTTGGCAATACATTCAGAACTGCAGATTTACTGAGCAGTGTAGCAAATGAAGGGTAAGGAACACTCTGAACCAAAAGATTAGAGAAGAGTATCAGGACCTGTGATCTACAAGGTCAGAGAGAAAGTTCTCATATTATACCATGTGATTCAAAAGGTAGAAAGCCACAGCAGTACCAACAACTACATGCTAAAATTAGTCTGAATATTGTAATATATTGACTTGCTTAATTAAGTTGAGAAACTGTTTCACCTTATTGATGCTTCCTTTCTGGGCAAATTCACATTTTGTGCCATCCTGCTGGGCTCCTTGCTCTTGATTTGCAACACAAATCTGGCTAAATATCCCCAATAACAGCCATGCCACTGCCCCAATATCTGGCTACTTTGAAATATCTTTTGAAAGATTAATCAGTCCGCCATACCTAAACTCACTCTCAGGCAAAGTCTCTGGACACGCACAAAATGCAGACAACTTTTCTGCTAAGTCAAAACACAAATGATCGGGAGTCCAATGACCAATGCAGTCCTTCTTCCCAGCAGAAACCTCCCCAGCCTGGTCTTTACAGGCAGGCTTTCTGTCAGTCTTCTGGTCTGAGCTCTGACTAGAATTTCCCTTATAGAACAGCCTAAGGTTTTCCAGGTTCTCAAATGTAGATGACCTCTCCAAATCTTTCCTATCTCTTCCCATAAGCTATTCCCAAAAACTTGTAACCCACATAGGCAGGTTAGTCACAGTAACAACCCCACTCCTGCAGCACAAAATTCTGTCTTAGTTACTCTTTTCTTGTTGCTGGGACAAATACCTCACACTCACTATAAGGGAAGGAAAGGTTTATTTAGCTCACATTTATCAAAGGTTTCACTCCATATTCAGCTAGCTCCAAGGCAGAGTGGCACATGACAGAGGGCAACCTTTCATGGTGGTGGGCAAGAGCAAGAGCCAGTGTTTCACCTTAATCTACTTTGTCTTATAAAACACCTGGGTCCATTAATAGCTTCTGTTAGCTGCCAAAGCTCAATTCGATTTTTATATAAAATTAGTTTTATTCTTTAAATCAGAGTACACTCTTATGTTAGCCTTAGAATTAGCAGTACAGAGTAACCACAATTGCCCCAAAAGTACTTATCTCCAGTAGCACCCTCTAAGTGACCATAACCAAGGTCAGTTGGAGATCATAAGCAAGATGATCAGAGAAAGTTATAAGATCTCACTGTACTCAACATGGAAGCTTCTTTTCTAAATTTTTCAAATTTTATTTTATGTATTTGGTACAGGGTCTCACTACACAGCTCGGTCTCATAGTGATCCTCCTGTTTTCAGCCTCCCAAGTGCTGGGATTACAGGTGTGAGCACCAAACTCAGTCTCAGTGGCCTGCTCAGCATGCCCGGGGGTGAGTCTAGTGTGGCATGTAGTACCACAGATCGAACCTTGGTTCCTGCGCTTGCCTAAGCAGGCACTTAGTACACAGAGCTATCTTGCTGGCCCTTTAACACAGATGTTTATTTTCTGCAGAAACCTGATGAAGAAAGGTAGGAGTGTGTGTACGGGTGTGTGTGTGTGTGTGTGTGTGTGTGTGTGTGTGTGTGTATGACGGAGTATGTATATCCAGTAGTGTTCAGATATCAAAACAGGAATTTAAAAAGTATCCCTTGGCAAAAGTGAAATGATCATAAAACTTGCCAAATAATTTATTTCTGTGGTTTGTTTGGTTCACTTTAAGTGACATCATGGAAACAGATAAGAGGAGGAAGAGGAAACCAAAGAGAGAAATGGACTTGTATTTTAGCTCATAGTGGGAAGAATATTAGAGACCTTCAATTTTATGTTACTTAATGTAATTAAGTTCTTACAATAATACTACAAAATTAGTAATCTCATTCCATTTCACAGATGAACAAGCAGACTGCAGAAGAATAACTTGCACATAAAGAAGCTAGGGTCAGTGGGCAGGTTTCCCCAATGTCGCTGTCCATGTCCTATACTACTTAACCATGAAAAAGCTTAATTTAAAAGATAAGGAGAAAGAGAGATGGGATTTTTTTGTTTTTTAATCATTTTAAACCCATGCCAGAAGTAGAAATCTTAGCACCTTTATATTAAAAAGTCAACAGAGGATAGAAATGTGAGTCAGTGGTAGGACACTCTGCCTCATATTAAAGAGGTCCTGGGCTGAATCCTCAGCACTGTTTAAAACAAAGAAATAGCATTCTATGAGGCTAAGGCATCTTTGCCATTCAAAGCCTGTGTCGAAATAAAAAGTAGATGGGAATATAACTCAGTATTAAGGTCCTGGGTCTGGGTGGGTGGGGAAGTATCGCTAAAACCATAAAAGAGAACGTCCATGTGTTCCCAGTTCAAAAATGGGGGATGGGAGAAGACAAAACGGAGGAAAAGGGAAGAGGAAGCAAAGGGATCAAGATGAGATACACGTATGTACTAATTTCCCACAATGAGTGTTCTCACTATATATCACAAACAGATACTAATGAAAGGGAGAAATGTTACTGTAAAATAAATCAATGCCTACGAGATATCTGTATTGTGCATATTCAAATGTCACCCTTATTCTACTTTACATGCTAAAAGAAGCCCAACATCATTCATAATTTTATGCCTTCACCATGATTATGCTGAAACACTATTTCCTGATCCTTCCCAGCTGCTGACCCACACTGTAAACCTAATTCCATCTGTTTTTTTCATGCTTGGTTTCTGTCATATAGTACAGGAAGGGATAAGCTAACTCAGTCCATCCATGGGAGAACAAGCATTTTCAGATTCTTCACATAAAAACCTGACACCTGTCTGTGAAGGAGACGGTCACACAACTTTGCAGACTTGGACAGAGGAGCCTTAGAATTATGAATATCCTCAGGGTCATCCAGTACATCTGAATGGCCGTGTGTATGCACATCCTTAAGGCTAAGAATGAAACCTAGATAAGACCTTAAAACAAAAAGAAGGTAGATTTTAAAAGGTAGGAACTAGAAAAAGAACTCTGTTCAAATTTTGAGATTTTCACAAGATATTCCACAGAGAAAGAAAAATTGTGCTCTACATAAAAATATCAGACTAAAGAGAAGAGTATGGCAAGAACTGCTTCAACTTTTCCAGGCTATTTGTCCTCTTCTAAAGTCCAGCTTTTCCCAAACTTGGAAAGGCTTAGCTGAATGCATGGCTGTGGAGGTTTAGTTACATTCTTCTAAGCTCAAGAAGCAAATCTGGTAAATATTAGTGTCTAATAAGTAAGGCTCCTCCTCACCCACCTGATGTCCAAGGACACATCCCTGAATGGAAGAGAGTCAAGGCAAACATTTCCTTCACACCTCTCTCTACATGAGCAAACATGGGTCCCTTATTCTCTTTATACTTCTCCAACTCCAAGGAAATTGTACCTTGAGACAGATTTGTAGCAACTGTCATTTTTGTTGGAAGTCTTTTTTCCTCTGTCCCAAATAGTTGTCTTTTTGATAAGCAAGACAAAAACCCAATGGTGATTTTAAAAAAAAGTCATAGTACTTTTATAGTTGTAGACTTTTAGAAAAACCAAGCAAGGAAATGCTGCTCTGTAACTGCCCTAAATACTCGATACATGCATGGATTTATCTTTTTAAATAAGCAGCCAACTAATTTCAATTAAACCCATGAAAAATTCATTTATTAAAATCAATTTACTTATGTAAAGTCTGTACTCTAAATTTAAGGTAACTATAAAAACAGCAAAAATCTGGAACCTGGTAGCTGTCCCTGGCACTAAATGAGCCACATCTGCATCTGATAATAAATTTGACTAAAGAATTTCATCACGAGAAAAAGTTCTCAGAGGAAATGGAAGGTCTCTTGGGTAAGAAAATTAAACACAATTTTCTTCATCTAATTCAAAACACTAAATGGTAGTTTGCTCCAGTCCTGTTACTTGAGAAGAATTTATGAAAGCCAAGAAAGCACCAATAATGACTGAAGAAATTCTAGTGATTATTCTTATTAACAATAGTCTAGGAGTAGGAAACAAACAGATGAGGAAGCTGGGGTCCACAGGGAGAGGAGCACATGTGGGTCTGCAAGATTCATACCCAAGAGGCCACACATGGAGGCTCCACTTAGAAGCAGCAGAGCTCCCCAGTGGTGGCACAAAATGGTTTACTGGGTGCCAAGATATGGACTGATCCCCTAGTGCCTGAATGGGGCCTGGGGCTTAGGGGGGCCTTATACTATTCACTTACAGAAAAGAATAGTCACATTGTCTATATCACATACTGCCATGTATTATGTGGACTATACCCTGTGAAAAGGCTTGGGAAGCAATAACCACAGCCATGTCTATGTACTTAGACCCAGGAGCCTTTCTTCATTCATCAGCAATTAAAAGATAGGCACAAAGATAATAATACTAATATTTTATTTACATTAACAAAGTACAAATGTATAAAACCACATCAAATCCCAAGCTGCTAAATCAGAAATAGATGTGTGATCAGCTCTTGAAAACCATCAAGTATCCAAAACTAAAATATGCAGGAAAAACTTCACATCCCTACAGAGATGACCTATAAAGGACATTTAAAACATTATTTATTTTAATACAGTATAGGTAAAGATGTTTTTAGGACCATCCAAATAGTTCAGTGGATTAAAGCACCTGCAAGCAGGTGCAGGGGCCAGGGTTTGATCCCAGGCCTGCCAGGCCAGTTCTGCCCTCTGGGGGCACACTGACAAGGCAATTGAGACTGCGCATGGTGGCATGTATCTATAATCCCAGCTCTTGGGAGGCTGTAAACAGGCTGATCACTATGAATCTAATATAGTAGTGAGACCCTGAACACCCTGTAGATCCTTCCCTAAAATTAAAAAAAAAAAAAAAGATGTTTTAAGTATCATATTTCTTTATTTGGTCTTTTGGGGATGCCACAACCCCTCCTCCTACACCAGATGATTATCAATCATCCCAGAAAAGAGAAGACCATATGGTGGGATATATGTTATAGAACTTTTTCCTCACACTGTGTATACTATAATTGTGAAAGTCTGGCCAAAGTTCCAATAGAAACAGCTGGAAAACTTATTATCAAGGATTATTCATCAGAATCAGGTTAGAAGAAAAACTATCAGAGAAGAATCCTACAAGACACAAAATTCTTTACTTAGTCCATCTTGAGTGAAATACAGATAGATAGATAGATAGATAGATAGACAGACAGACAGACAGACAGACAGCCAGCCAGCCAGCCAGCCAGCCAGCAGACCATTAGTCATTAGTGTACTATATATTTGCACTTCACATAAGCAATACTGTGTCATTCTCAACATTTTTAAACATCTATAACGCTGGCTGCCCCCTCCCCCTACACCCACCGAAATACACACTTTATATAAGAGTTAAGTATGTTTGTCCCTTAGAGTTATATTATAGTGGCTGATTTTTCAACCAGCTTTGCCATTCATAGCAAACAAGTCTCTACAAGGAAATGTAGACACATTGAAATACATGCTAAAATATAAACTGTTGTGAAAAAGTTTTTCATAATGGTAAGAGAAGCAGTGACTATTTAAATGGTTATGAAGGGCTAGAGTAGAAGTAGAAAATACTGATTTGCAAGTGTGGATAACAGTAGGTAGTTGGTGCCTCTTAACATAGCTTGTTACCTAGACCAAATGACACCAGAAACTTGGTAGGTTATCAAGCTGAACAAGTCTTCCTTTTGAACTTCATTCATTCACATGTGAAGCCTGGGGCAGCATGCGATTAGCTTTTCACCTCATAATGCAACTCCCAAAATGAAATCACTGTCAAATAGAGGAGCATGGGAAAAGATACCCCTACAGAGTCAGAATCTGGATTCTTACTACGAACATTCCAAAGAGAATGTTGAATACAGAACATAAATAACTGTAGCTGAATTCAGTCTACTGGTTAAAGGAAAATTTTATAAAGTTGTTCTTTTAAGAAGGACTAGAAATAGATAAGTGAGGTGATAAAACATTAGTATTTGTCTCTTAAGGAAAGATAATTACTAGTCTTTTTATAAAGCTTTAAATCTACATTGTATAAAATACATTATATTTATTAAGATTATAATGACCAAAAAAGCTACATTTATTAGAGCTTTAATTATCAATATTTTAAGTACCTATAGCAACTCTGTTCTCTCTATTGAACTCAAAATATAGCTATTTTTAGTATGTGTGAAGGACCACCAACTTCAAATTTCAAAAAAGCAGACAAGAGCCAGCCAAATAGCTCAGCAGGTTAAAGCACCTGCAAACAGGCACAGGGGCCAGGACTTCAATCCCTGGGCCTGCCAAACTGGCCTCACCCCCAGGGCATGCTGAGAAGGCAATTGAGATTGGGCGTGGTGGCATGCACCTGTAATCCCAGTTCTTGGGAGGCTGTAAATAGGCAAATCACTATGAATCTGATCTAATAGTGAAGCCCTGAACACCCTGTAGACCCTTCCTTAATATAAAAAAAAAAAAAAAAGTAAAATCAAAGAAGTGGACAAAATAAAATGTGTACCTCTTTCATCAAGTCTAAAAAGAAATGCATTTATGTTGAAAAATTCCAAATTATTTTTATAAACTATTAACAAAAAAGGCCTAAAGCAAGAGAAAATGAGAGGAAAGGCCATTATTGTAAATCCCAGTAAGATACTAGAATGAAATGTAATAAAAGGCAAAGCAAAATTAATACTTTCAATAAGTTCCTATTGTGTGCCATATGTTGTGTTGAGTATTAAAATATGATGACCTTACCATACATATGGTACCTTCAGTCTTAAGCAGACCTTTACCCTAATTTGGTCCCTAGAGAACTTAAAAGAACAAAGGTAATAGAAGTCATGAGAAAATATGATGTTCAAGGAAATGTTTTAGAAAAAGAGGGAAAAAAATTAAGGTTGATTTACTTGGACAAGATAAGACAACAGCAGGAACTTTATAATCTTCAAGGAAACAGAGGATGTTGACCAGCTGCTGTCCAAGTCCATGAGGATAAGAGCAAAGGATGTGGGTTTTGAACGTGAGAATATGAGGCTGACGTAGAGGGGGAAAAAAACCTTTAGGGATAGTGTAAAAAGCTTCTACTAAAAATAAGTCTAATTTTTATATAAGAAAGTTAAGATATAATTCTCAGGTAGGCAATGAGATGGAAACTGAAAATAACATTGAGTAACTGAACAGATCATGCTTGACATCAGAGGCAGCTAACTGAGCAAAAGCTTCCAAGCAGCTCTGCCTATGACACAGTTGCATCAAGAGAACACACCACCACAGTAACAGAGGTGATTCACACTAGGATCAATGGCAATATTTTATTTCCTGCCACGTCAACGCTCCTCAAAAAAGCAGCTGACTTAGAAGCTTCCTCCTACATAGCTACAGCTACCATTTGTAGTTCTGCTTTGCACCTTCCATCAACACTATAATTTTTTAAATATAAAAAAGGCTCCTGACTTGTGCTAGATAAGACAGAACCTTTAAATTTAAAGATTGAATCTCTCTCTTTGAATGTGACTATAACAGCTAGATAGGAGGTACAGTGTACCTAACTTATGACTCTGAAAAGTGAAATTACTAGGTGAAATTTAGAAGAAGTTATCATGAAAGCATTTCTCTAATTCTAGTCCTCTACCCCCAAAACAAAACAATGAGAGTGTTATTCTATATTGAGCACAACATCAAAAATGTAAATAAAGAAGCCAATGAGATGGTTCAGCGGTTTAATGCGCCTGCTTAGGAAAGCTTAGGCAACCGCAGGGAACAAAGTTCAATCCCTGGCATCACATGCTATGCCAGCCCCACCTCCAGGGCAGGCTGAGCTGGCCATAATTAAAAAAAAAAAATTTAAGGTTTATCAAAAGTGTTAATGTTTAATTATTCGACCAATCTTACACACCTATATCTATTAATCTAAACAGATTTGATGATGAAAATATGTGATATCACCATTGTTAAATTTTTGTTCTTGTTTTGAAATTCTGCACTATATTGTCTCTTGCTTGTTACTCTTTTTCTATCTTTGTTTCTATTTTTACTCTTTAAAATAAAATTTTAAATAT
>PVKN010030572.1:0-12685 GCA_004027915.1 Capromys pilorides
CAAGCAATCAGCCCAAGACTATGACCCTTAGAGTCACAAATTCTCAGTAGCATCCCCCAGAAGTTTCCTGAGGTGAATCAGAAAGAGAGAAGATACAATCTGAGGCAAATGGCCACACTGCTGTCATGGGACACAGCTGCCAGTAAGAACAGCTTTCCCCAAGCTACCAACAGACTCATCTGCTGACCAAGCCCCAGGTCTTGAGGCCAGGGAAGGGCAGGACCAGCTGTTCGAGCCTGTGACAGACCCAGAATTGAGGTCCAGGCCTCTCTGTTTGCAAGTCAATTTATCCATGCAGCTTTGCCATATTCCACTTGCAATATGGCAGTTCTGCTCCTTCACCACGTGCTGAGGACAATATATGTCTTTTGGTTTGGGTCCACGTTGAAACTCTGCTTGCCTTCAACACAAATTCTCTGTTCATATCAAAATCTACTTCCTCTAGTCCCTCCTTGTACCTGTGACAATTAAAAATGAGGAAAGACCCAGAGATGGAGATAATGATGCTAATTAAGTCTCCTAATTTCTGCCCATGACAGTTATGAAGCTACTTGATGGAGCTAATCTATCAGAGAGTCCATATATTGGTAGACTGAGGGTAGAAGCAGTTTCATTTCAGTTCCTGAATCTTCTGCTGATGAGGCCTTTGAACTCCTGCCCACATGGAGTCCATGAATCAGAGTCAATTACCATGAGTGTTAGGTAAGTGTGTGAATAATAAAGAGGAAGGAGTGTAAAAGATCTATTGCATGAAGAGCCACAGCTTTCATCAGTGCAGCAGCCAGGAAGCAGGCCAGACCACTGCACTCCTGCCCTATAGAAAATGATCCTGTGTGCTTACCCACACTGGACCACCCTTTCCTCTTCTTCCTCCCAAGGTGCTAACACACACACACACACACACACACCGTGCATACGCACACACATACGACCATGAGCTTCCAATTAAAATCACCATTCTAAATGGAAATGATGCAGGCTCTTATACTAATGTTAATACCCAGGAGGAAAATTACACACAAATGTTTCCACTTTCCTACTTCACTATAATTGTTAAAGGTAAAGCACATAAAAACAGTAAGTTTAAGAGCTCAGGTGACTATAAACTTTGAAATGTAATGCTGAAAAAAGAATAAAAGTATTCTATTCCAAGTCACTTAACATGTTATAAAATCAGGAAAGAATATCATCCTTAAAATGAAATATACCTAAAACAAACAGAGTTAGAAAGATACTGTTAGATGAGGACATCATTCATTTTCAGCACTGTTTTGGATGTCTAAGGCTTGTCTGGAATTGTAGTTATGAAGACAAATCATGCTTTACTTCCCTGACTAGAAATTAATGCTAAGTTTTATAGAGCACGTAGGTTCAAAAAGATTCCTCCAGATTACTTTCCAATTTCAATATTGGTTTTTAATCTAAGAGTGATCTTCAAAATGCTAAAACAAATGCTTCCCAATTCTAACTTTGAGAGAACTCAGTGAATGAGAACATTCTCTCCTCACAAACGATGCCAGGAGGAAAACTTCTGAGGAAAATCTCTGTGGAAGCAAACTTAAGAACCTATGCCTGGGGCCTGAATGTAAGGGCTAGAGTTCAGGCAGTGAATGGGTACCACCAACCACATCTACCACAAGAGTACACTGACAGAGACCTATATTAAAAGTGTGGTCTGTTTCAGCCAACTTCCCAACACTGTGACAAGATACCTGACATGAATCAACCCATGAGGAGAAGAAGTTTACTTGGCTTATAGCCTCAGAGTCTTCTGCCCATGGTTGTTTGGTCCAGTTTCTGTGAGTCTGTGGGGGTGCCATACACCATGGCAGGAATAAGGGCCAGAATGAGACTGTTCACCTCATAGCAGCCCAGATATAAACAAAGAGGCAAGGAAATCTGAAGGTCCCGACATCCTCTACAAGGCCATGCTCTTCATGACTTCACTTTCTCCCATGAGGCTTCACCTCCCAGAGGTTCCACCACCTTCCCAGAGACCCACAGGCTGGACCACACATGGACCTTGGGAGACATTGCATATCCAAATTACAGCAGAGCCTCTTAATAACATCTGTGCACTGTTCCCAACTCACATAAGCCCAACCTCTGCCTGTCATTGCCATGCTTTGACATCCTCTCCAAAATGAAACCATGTTTAAATATAGTTGCTACATCAGTTCTATGGGGAGGCAGAATCCCCACAAGATGCTTAGGTCTTGGGACCCTGGCCTCAGGAATGGATTGAGGCCATTGAATGGGAAGCAAGCTAGTAATCTCAAGAGGGCTTTGTCACAATTGACCCCATCCTCTCAGGTTATGCCCTTTCACATGGGAGCCATGGCATAAAGTCCCTCCCCAGATGTTGGCACTTTGATGTTGGACTTCCCAGTCTCCAGAAATGTGAGAAACAAACTTCTTTTCTCCATAAATGACTGCTCTAAGATATTCTATTATAGCAACAGACAGTGATTGGGATAGTCAGTCATGGGGCCCCAGGTCTCAATCACCTGCTCTCCCAGAGGGCACCTTCTTAGGGCCAGGAGCTCAGCATACAGGGGCCAAGCCTGTGTGTCTGCTCCTGAGATCTATCAATCCCGCCCTGACAATCAACAGTTGGTCCTAGAACACAGTCTCCCATAGCCTGGGACCCGGGCATGCCAAGAGATTTAGACTAAGGATACAGAGAAGGCCTCAGAAGTGAGGCTTTGTAACTATCTCCCCTCCCTGGTCTCCTATCCCTCTTCCTCCCTCAAAGCCAGGCACAGGGGCAGAATTTCTTCTCCCACAAAGTGGGCCATAGAAACTGGAGTCCTTGTCCCCAAAGCACAACATAAAACTAGGTGAGGCCCTCTCTCCCTTCTTTAGATATTCTCCTCAAGAGGCTCCTGCCCTGAACCTGGCAAAAGGGCTACTGGGAAGAGATGCCAGAGGTAAGTGATCACACAGACCCTACTACTCCATGTCCAATCAAACTATGCACACTATCCTCGCTCTAAGTGCACAGATATACAGTCTCCTGGGTCTCAACACCCCGTGTCATGTAACACTTTAGATCTGTCCCGTTGGTCTCCTGTTGACATGTCTCTGTTGTGGAAGTGCCCGTCACACCCTTGATGGGAACCCAGGAAAGATGTCACACCCTTCTCCCCACACAGCACATTGGTAAGCTCACTGCCCCAGAGCCTCAGAACTTCCTAATCAAACAATCTAGATTCTTCTTTGCCTTGACATTCAAAAAATCAGAAAGTGAATGAATTATAAACACTCATTTCTCTCGCCCCACCAAATACTGTATACTTAAACAAAATGAAAATGTCTTGCAATCTCTAGGGCACATTTATTTCTGATTTTTTTATATTCCATAAAATTTGGGTATCAGCATTCCATGAAAGCATGAATTACATGCTTCAGACTGTGACACTTCAGACTGTGGTGGTTTTTCTTAGAAAAACATGATGTGTCTGAAGGATTCAAAGAAATTTACTATAGAAACAAAAGAGCCTCTCTGCAGGAGCCCAATAATAAACTTGTAAACGGTGGTCTTCGGCATCCAGCTGCTAGTGGGAGCATGGTCCAGACCCCAAAAGGAGTTCACCTTGCAGCTCAGGTCATCATCACTCTTGGGCACAAGGACAGGCACCTTGTCCCACATATGGGACAAGCTAGAGATGACACAGGTATGAGGTCCTGGCAGGGAAAACTATACAAGCACAGTCATCTGGGTAGGGCACTGTCCACTCCAGGAGCTCCTAGGTGCCAGAAAGAGGCTGGCCCTATCTTGAACTGAAGGGAACATCCTCACCTCCTTCCAGAGCCAAATGGAGTTCTCTCCAGCCAGACTGGAGGTAGCTGTCTGCCCTGAGAAATCACCAGCAAGGTGACTACCATTGAGGGAAAGGGATCCTCAGCTGAGAGAAACCTCATGGACAAGAGGGGTTGATCCATTCTATGTGTGTTTGTGGAAAAATGGTCAAAAAGAGCAATGTAACAGCAGACAAGTGCAGGGAAGATTGCACTGCCAAGCCCTGGCTGGCTGCACTTTCTGCTGATGGTAACTGCAAGACACACAAGAGCAAAGCAGGTCTGGGTTGAATTTCAGCACATGGCATGAGGAATTAATCATCACTGATTTCAAAACTGGCCTTTCTGGGCTTTGCTTCGAGCTTGAATTGTCTATGACTTTGGATTTTTTACACTGAATTAGTGGGGCTTCCCCCTCGTTATTGTCTGTGGCACAAAGGCAGCCATGACTTTCCCTGTCATGCAGCTCTGAGGTTTGCGTGACCTGAAGAGGCGCTGTCCTGGACACCCTGTGGCCACCATGCATGCCTGGCAGTGTCATCTGTCAGGCAAGGATTATGGCAGCTGTCCTCAGGGCCTCGGGTACCAACAGCAAGGACAGGAGCGCACCTCATCTATGCCAGCCCACGACTTCCCTGTGAACTGGACATAGCTCACCTCTGAGTCATCTCTGGATCCCTCATGATGCTAAACCTGGCACACGTGGCATATACAGCACTGCCACCTGAGTCATCTGGGAAACAGTGGTGGGAAGCCTGTTGTATTCCACACAGGTGCATCTTCTCCTGGTGTTAAACCGGTGCTCAGCTGAACCCATACATACAAAGCCCTGGATATCAGGAGGCTCACTGCCAGGCCTGCAGCAGGGGATCTATATGTCTTGGGAAAGAACAGGAACACTGCACTCCTGATCAGTGAGCATGGGCAGGCGGCCTTCTCACTCAGAGTCTCACTAATTTAAGTTGGAATTTTCATGGCAGCCATATTGGCTGCTAGGAAAGCAATGGCACAGGGACCCTGCCACCCAGCTCTGGGGCTTAGACACTGCTCATGTGCAGAATTATCCCAGGGCCCCAGCTCTGCCAGGAGGCTCCATGTCTCTTTCCTCTGCCTGAAATCTCTCAAACACTTATTCCCAGTGAACTCCTACACTCTTCAAAACCTAGCTCATCCTCTACCAGCAAGGCTTCCCTGACCTCACACAGAAAGTGACTCTTGCTCTTCTGAGTGACCTCCTGGCCCCCCTTGGGAGTTATCACTTCTCATTGTCCTCATCTGGTAGGAAGTTACTGGCCCCTGTGCTCAGGCCCAGGAACAGGAGAAACATGAATACACAAAGATGGTTCTAGGGGTTTGCAAATTAGCTCAGTTGTTTAAAGTGCCTGCTTGGGCAAAATCAGTCAGGTGCAGAGTACCACAGTTCAATCCCCAGCTCCACGTGCTGCACCAGACCCACCCTTAAGGCAGCCTGAGTCAGCCAAAGGTGACTCTAGGAGTGTCTTTTGCAAATAGTGGGAGCTTGATAAAGGTTGACTGACTGATGGATCCTGTCAAGAGGAGTAAGATTACTGGTGAGGTGTGATTAGGTTACAAGCAAACTGGCTCAAGATCTGCTTTGCAGTTTGCTACGTTAAATGCTTCTGGTTGGCAAAGGGAAATGCAGGATCCCATGGGAAATACAAGTCACTGGTATTCCTAGATACTAGTAAATGGCTGAGACAAAGACCATTAACTAAGATGTCAGAGTTCATCAATAGGATTCCCAAAATTCACCATCCCTGACTGTCCCTGCACAGTAATCTGCAAGACACCAAGTGCCCTGGAAGGAAAGGCAGTGGTTGGGCTCAGAGTTTCCCAGTATCACACCCCTTCTTAGAGTGTGGGCTGGGGTTGCTGGCAGTATGTGGCTGAGATAGCTGGGTTTTAAATACACATCACACTGATTCCTTTGCTGGCAGCATGGTTCTGTGGTGTTTCAGCCCAAGCATGTTGAGAAGTGAATCTCTATGGGGAAAACATGGCCTTCCCAATACAGAGCATGGGGCAACCACAAATCTATGCAGAAACAAAAATGTCTAGTCTTCCCCCCACTTCCCACTCCACACAGAAATACCCATTCCCCGCTGTGCTTAGGTCTAAACATGACCAACAACAGCTCTTCCGGAAGGAAATGCAGGACAGCTCTGTGAGGCAGTGTAGGAAAGGATTTCTCAACACTTCACAGCATTAATATCTCCTTAGGGAAAATACACATGTGAGCTGGAATACGTTGCAATCTGGAAATGCGTCATTGCAAGACACTAAGAAGAAGGCAAACTCAGGTCACAGAGAAGCAAGATGTTCATGACATACATAGTAGCTCATGAGGGATACATACAGAAAGAAGAATGACCCCACGAGGTGGCAGAAATCAGGCAATAGACAATGAGATGGGCACAGACCTGTGCAGATGTCCCAGAGCAGAACCAGCCAATGGTCAATAATCAATATGAGGTGTCCCATGTCCATGGTTACTCAAGATGTCCCAGCACAGTTGGGCTCAGGTCACTCTCTCCCAAAGTACAGCACTTGAGGAAACGACCAAAGCACAATGCCTGTGACTGTCCCCCATGCTCCCCTGAAATAAGCCATGAAGAAATGTTGACCTGCTCTGTGTCAGACACATGGTCCCCACCACTGAGCAACAGACAGACACAGGGAACCTAAACAAAGAGCCTTGCTGAGTCCCATTTCTGACATCGGATCCCAGCCTTTTGTCCTCTGGTCATACTTGTGCAAGATCGCCATGAAAAGACAGTTTTCTGTTTCTTTGTTGTGTCACATAAAACTCACAATGAACATATTTGTCCTGCTTTCCTCTTGTTAATCTGTCATTTGTTATGGGAGTCTTGGCCATGAATCTTGCAATGGGCACGGGAAGAACAATACTTCTCTCCCCTGAACACACAACAGAATGACTCAGCAGTAGAAGACTATAACTCCAGTGCTAGTAACACAAAGAGAAGAAAGGTCTTCCTCTATCCATCCTGGGTTCTCAGTTGGGACTGGAGTGAGAGTGACTGAAAGTTTATTGACAAGGGGAAAGCACATGTTTATTAGTGCATACATGGAGCTTGCATATGGGTATACCCACTGACAAGTCACCCAAAAGGGAGGTAGAATTCAGGCTTATATCTACCAGCTTAGGCTGAAACAAAGGGCTCCAGGCATTGTGGCACACACACCTGTGATCCCAGAATTCTGGGAGGCTGAGCCAGAACTGAAAGTTTAAGACTAACCTAGACAGCTTAGTAACTTAGTGAGATCTTGTTTCAAAATTAAAAAAAAAAAAAAAATTAAAAAGGGCTGAGGATGTAGCTCATTGCAAAGGCCTTGAGTTTTTTTCTTAGTAACACACACAACATACAGACACACACACACACACACACACACACACACACACAGATTTGGGGCTTCTGAGTGGGGAAAGAAAGTTATAAGACAATGACTAAGCAAAATACAATGAATAAGTATTGTATAGTAAAGTGTGCTATGTAGATTTAAATCAGGTCTTATCTGTTGACAGAGTCCTTAAGAGTCCTCCTCTTCCTGGTAAAGAGGGTAACGTCTTCCTGAGAGTGAGTTTCTTTTATAACAGTGTAAGATGCTTCCTGTGTGCATCCATTCTCAGTAGGAAGCATATGCCAAAGAAGGCACTGAGAATATACAATCTGATGCCCCGTAGTGTGACACAGCAGCCTGTGATCTATGCATCCCTCATGGTAGTGAAAATTGACAACATGTTGGAGAATCACTAGATGCCATCTACCACCCTGAGTATGCCTGTCTATGCCACATGACCAAGAGATTCTAAATCTGTACACACCCAACATCCCTATGTACTGATCTTTGTCATGAGACACACCAGGAACTGTTTGACAGCACTGAGTGTGAAAGTCACACCCTGGGAATGATTCAAGACTTGTCTGGTATTGGGTTGGACGATTGCAGTGTATTTGTGCAATAAAATCTTGTATGGTGAATAGAATTGAAGAATTGCTATACAGATGAGCCTCACTAATGTCAGGCTATGAACAAGAAACCAACCCCCGAAAAGTCTATGTTATGGAACCAAACCCAGACAAGATCAAGAGCAAGTCTTCTGTGCTGCTAGAAATCAGGAAGTGGGGGAGCTGTTGGGTGCAGGGAAGGGAAGGGCGTGATCCACACTTGTAGACTGCAGTTCTGCTGTGCCACGTGCTGCCAAGTCAGAGGGTTAAGAGGTATCAAGGTGAACACTTCTGATTGGTGCAGATTGTTCTTTCTTTTTTGGTCTGCATGTTTCCTTCAACAAAGAGCATCCTCCGGAAATGCATGTCTTTGAGCAGCCAACTATGTGAACAGACACCTCAGCTCCAGCATTCCACAGCCTGCATGTTCTTCCACCAGACTGTGGCTGGCAGAGCTGGCCTCACCCATAAAGCCACTCTTTGGGATGGTTGTATGGGATTTCTGCATTTATGTGGCGCCTTTCCTCTGCAGAGATCAAAGAGCTCTGCACAATAAAAGACAGCGCATTGAATGCAGCCTATCAAAACAGCTGACTCTGAGGGAGTGCAGGCAGGCATTGAACTTGGGGACACATCATCTAGGAAACCTACAGACATAAAAGAAAAAAGTCATAAAAACTGTATGTAAAAACAATCATAAATATCAACTATTAAGAATTTATTTGTGCAAAATAAAAGACTGCTTCCAAGGTTTCCCTCTTCCTCTCAAAAGGACAGGGCACAGCCTTGCCTTGCAATTTAGGACTTAGACTCTGAGGCACCACATGGTGAAGTTTCTGAGGAGCCAGTTTGGCATTTCGCCACAGTAAAATAGAGCAACTAAATAAACTTTCAATGCTGCCATTCAAAGCACTTTCATATGTTCAGTAGGATGTGAACTCCCAGCCCTGATAACTAATTAAGTGATCCTTTTCCATATTTGAACACTAAATCTTCCATGGACAGATCTCAGCAAGATACACAAAATTATACCCCTCACTCTGACCAAATGTGCTTTTTCTCAAGCTTCTGTCCCCAAAATCATGGAAAAGTGTGTGCCACGGGAAATTTGTCTGAACCCAGGTCACTTTGGAAACCCATGCATGGTCAGTGGCCCCAGAGACGTTTCCAGGACCCTAGCAACAGGCCCCTGGCTATGTGCACTGACAAAGGACTACTTGGGCATCTCTGCAGGATCCACAGATTTTTTTTTTTTGTGGTGGGGGCTTTACCATAAATAATTTAAATAAACTAATGGGCAGCAAAGGGAATAGGATACATAAAAGCAGCATTTTAGTTTCATGGATATCCTTTGTGAGTTTGGCAATGGCCTATGGTAAGGAAGAGGAGGAGGACACTAGCCAGGAAACTTGGCAAATACTTTCCAGGGATCACTTTATCAAATTCTCACAGCAACCCTACCCAGGTAGGCATTTACTATCTCTGTTATGCAGACACAAAAGTGGAGATTTGAAAAGAAAACTGACTAACTTCTCCCAGGCCACTCTGTATAGAAAATAACAAAGCCAATTGTAGTACCAAAGATGACAGAAGCTGTTGGAGGTGTTGCAGTGCACCTGCTGAGAGCAGGTATGGAGAGAAGGCCTGTCATTCTCTGGGGCCCACAATTTTCAGGGAACCCTCTGGCAGAAGCTATTCTGGTCATCTGTAGTCTTCTGCAGAGAGAATTTGCCTCCCTGAGCAGAAGCATGAAGCTACAAGTTCTGTGTCCTTATGCAGGCCCTCAGAAGGACCCAGAATCTGCTCAAGACAGCATATACCTAAAATAAGAGAACTAGCCAAATAACTCAGTGGATTTAAGCACCTGAAAGCAGGTGCAGGAACTGGAAGTTCAATCCTGGTCCTGCCATGCCAGCCCCACCCCCGGGGTTCCCTGAGAGGGCAATTGAGACTGGGCATGGTGACGCGTGCCTGTAATCCCAGCACTTGGAAAGATGAAAACAGGCAGATCACTATGAGTCTGATCTAGTAGTAAGACCCTGAACACCCTGTAGACCCTTCCCCAAAATACAAAATAAAATAAAATATAAAATAAAATAAGAAACCTAGAGTTCATCACAAAAGCTTGCTCTTTCCACAGGTCTCTCCCTGGCCGTTGTATCCTGGCAACATTCAAAGACTCCCTACAAGATAATCTACATTTCTAGAAAACCCTCGGGAGAAATTCAGTTTCTCTCCCTAGCCAGTAGCAATGAATCATTCACAAAAGTGATAGCTGCTTGTTAGATAGGAAACCGGACTTGGACAGGAAAAAAGCAACAGCTAGGCAAGTTTCTCTAAACAGGAGGCCACTGTATACTCAATTTAGTGATACCTGTGTGGGCTTCCCCTGGCACCCAGAATATATGGACAAGTAATTGGGAACAGCTGCTATCCTGACTGGAACCACTCTGTTCAAATAGCTCCAAGATTATACTCTGGGCTCTGCTTCTTTATATACTTTGGAAATAAACTACTGTGGATGCCCCAGGGTATACAGACAATGGAAGAAATGACTTAAGGAGGCCAACCACATCCCAGCTGCAAACCCCATCCATTTTCCTGGCTCAGTCATCACAACCATGTGTGCCAAGAGAAAGAATGATGGGTCTCATGTCATCACCAGGAGTTCCCCATTAGAGGTGACCTGAGACCCAGGCTCCTGCTCTCTACCACATGGTCCTTGCATTCAACTACATCTGACACCTAATCTAATCATCATGTTTTCCAACCTGATAATCCCTTATTTCTTGGAAACTACAAATGCAGTCTTGAACAGCTCAAGAAAATTTATTTAGACTAGAGCATTGAGTTTATAGGTTGGCCTGGACATTTTGGAAGACACAAACTTGTGTATCATACTACCCCCAATCATTCCTCTCATTCACCTGATAGTGCATTTGTTGTCTTATTGACTCTGGCTCTTCATTACAATTATAATACTAAGATTTTAGTAGTTAGAATTCTATAATAAAATGCAAGTACATAAATGTGTGTAAATGCACATGTGACATTTAAATATATAAATGGGACAGTGCTGAGAACATTGTTCATGCTCTGGCTCCTGCTCTTTATAGCAAATTCTCTGCCTCCCTGGATCCACAATTTAAAAGCATGTTACACTATCGTAACCTACTACACACCAACTTTTGGCCTATAATATTGGACGTAGTGCAAGATGACATTACCCAATGTTTAAGAGAAAATAATGCTACACACCTCTAGATTTGCTGATGTTTACAAGCTAATACCCCAATTTCTGTAGACGTTTCATAATAAAAATAAGTATAACAATCTTTACAAATATATTTCTTGGTTTTCTAACCATTTGGGTAATTCTATCCAGTTTTGTATTTCTTTGGCCATTGATCCACCAAGGACATGTACCTCTCCCTTATTCTGGGCCAAGAGCTCATTCTTCAGCCACCTGAGTGGAGTCTGTTGTACTACATGCTCAGCTGAGTATAGTGGGCCCACTGATAGATAATGATAACAAGTATAGGGTGATGGAGGAAACTGGGAAAATCAAAATGATATTAAGTGACAAGAAACAAATTTGAAAAGGCCTGTATTGAGAGCTATGTAAAGTTATAAGCATACGAAAGATGAAAAGGAAATACAACTCAGAAGGAAATAAGCAACCTACACTCTGCAACTCTCCATAAATATTCCAGAACACCATATGCATCAGTGAGATGAGCAAGTAAGAACCACCCAAACTAAATCATGGATGAAATAAATCCATAAGACATGGAACAGGTGAAACTTCAGATTATGCTCAAATTGGAAAAATAAATGATTGAATCAGAGCCTGTTTTGAAACAACGGAAAACAGAGGACTAGGTGTAGGGAAGCAGAAAATATTTGAGGAAAAAAAAAAATGTCCCATCATTAATGAGAAAATATTGGACCTGGTTTCAAGCCATTTTCCAGCATCATAGAAAGGGGAAAAGTCTTAAGAACCTAGGAAGTCTTCTTCTGGTGTAGACTGAGATATCCTAAAAGCCTCATGTGGTCAGAGGAAAGCTTTTGGAGTGATTGAATCATGGAACTGCTATGCTCAATGATGGATTAATCCATTGAAGAACTTATGACTGAATGTGCTGTTAGTAGGTGGGGCTGGGTTGGAGGTGGTCACTGGGGGTGACCGTGAAGGCTGTACTTTTGTCCCCTGCTCTTCCTGTTTCACTCTGATTTCTGGGTACTATGTGGTGAGCATTCAATTTCTGCCTTGGAGCCAGATTACCATGAACTGAACCCATTGAAACTAAGCCAAAATAAACCTCTCCTACTTTAATGTGTGAGAACCAGGTATTGTATCCCATCAATAGAACAGTGACTCATACGGTTTGTAATCTCAAAATCTGAAGTTTTGGAAAGACATGAGTTCTACAAGAGAAGGGCTAACCTAGAAAGGGCAGCTCTTTAAGAGTTGATGATGAAGAAAACTAGGGAAGATCTGGACAAGAGCACTGAAAGACAAGGAAAACAAAATCAGATGACGCCGTCACCCCCAAAGAGCAGATGAACTTTAATGATACTCTGCAAACAAAAGGGAAATAACTCAAATTTAGATGGTTCTTGATCAGACCAGTGGTTTTTTAGAACTATAAAGTTATAGGAACCACCGGGAATGTTTGGACATGGTTATAACTAGGTCATATTCCTTTACCTATATTTAATCTTCTGAGGGCTTCTGTTTAGTTCAGGGTTATACAAGAGGTTGTATTGCTTTTAGGTTATACCTAATAATGTATTTAAGGAGTTGCCAATGAATCAATATCTGCAATATTAAAATGTTTCAACAAATCAGAAAACTTGGTGAAGTGTTAACAGTTAGTGATTCTGGATAAAGG
>PVKN010030573.1:0-12592 GCA_004027915.1 Capromys pilorides
AATGGTGTCAAAACAGCAAAAATAAAAGGTCCTTTGAAGACACCAGCTGTTATGTGAAATGGCAGAAATAAAGGATAAGCAAAGGAAGGATAAAGAACAGGAAGGACTGGAGACCTTGACTGTTTGTCCATCTTCCCAGAAGAAGCTGGTGGACAAGAAAAGACTGGAGTTAAAGGCAAACCTGTGGGATGTTGATGGGCCTAGATCCCAGGGCAGGGGAACATCAAGGAGGGGGTGCCTGGGACTTTAGTCTGGCCAGAAGGCAGCAAATGGGTTGGTCATGAGGGCCATGAAGAACAATAAATTTTTGCTTGAGGTACACTGAGACTCAAAGTTCCCAGTATTTTTCAGTGGCTCTAGAGGTAAGGTCACCTGTTGTGAGGAGATTTATAGGCCCCAGCCTGAGTATAAATTGATGAATTATTGTGGTGTTCATCTAACATGGCTGAAGCTCAAGATCAACAGTTTATCTTCCCAGAATTTACCTCCTTCTTCAGCCCCAGTCCTGGACACAATTTCCTTTCACCTTTTGTACACCACAAGGGGGACCCTAATTAGTTCCTTAGATGTCACTAAACTGTCCCCTTGGACTCCACCCCTAGCAAAAGTCCAAGAAGTCTCAGCCTTCCACTACCTGAGGTCAGAGGATCTCCCATCTCTTCCGTCAATCCTCTTCATGTCCTCCTTAATGGCAGTCAAGGCCTTTCCCTCCTTTTCTTTTACTTCTGCTTCTCTGCTGCACCTCTGGGCGGGGGGGGGGGGGGGGGGGGGGGGGGGGGGGGGGGGGGCTAGGGGGAGTGGGGGGACACTAACAAAGATGAAGACTCAAGTGAGTCTCATGGAAAGTCACAAAATGCAGGAACACTATCTGAGGGATTTCAAGGCTAAGACATACTAGAAGCGAATACCAGGATTGCCCTAGCCTGGCGGTGGTGGACTTAGGGCACTCGTGCCGCTGTGGGCATGCAGAGCCCTCTCTGTTGGCACAAGAGCCAGTCACCCCAGCAGCTCAGCAGCATATATATCCAGTTTTAATTGCCATTTTGACATTTTGCAATAAATAAATGGGTTTAGTGTGGTAGTTTGAACACTTGGTCTCCAAAAGTTTCACCGTGATTGCCCTTCCCACATGAAGGGTCCAAACTCAGGAAAATTGCACTTTCAAATCTATACCTTCACCGTCAAGCACAGCTCTACTCCTCAGCAGCCTAGCTGTAAGATCCCAGAAGCCAGAATGAGAGCCTGTGCCCAAATTAGAGATTTTCAGTGGACCTAAGAGCCACGACCTCCAGGTCGGAAGCTCTTGGTGATCAGCGGGTGGTCAGTGCTGGGCGCTAGACTTCGAGAACAATTTTGTGTGCTAGTGTTCTGGATGGGAGAAACGGCTTGGAGACACAGGGCATGAGGCAATTCTGAGTGGACTAGGAGGAACCAAGATTTGGATTCTTGAAGACTGAAGTGCAAAGATCGAAGTTACAGTTGAGATTGTGGGGCTGGTGTGTAGCTCATGGTACTCTCGCTTATATGCAAATGAACTTGTCTTATCCTTTATTCCTGAGTAGCTGGAGAACATGCAGAAATAGTTCACTGTTTGGGGATTGTTAGAGTAGCCAGACAAGGGGTGGGGGGACAGTGAGATAGCTCGGCAGTCTAACGCGCCTGTTTATGCAAGCTTAAACAAAGCACAGGGACCACAGTTCAATCTGTAGCACCACATGCAACTCCAGCCTCACCCCCAGAGTAGGTTTAGCTGGCAATCAATCAATCAATCAATCAGTCAATAAATGGCAAGCCAAAAGGCTCAGTGGATTAAAGCTCCTGCTGAGGCAGAGTACAGGGACAGGGGTGGGGGGGTGACTGGGTGGGGTCAATCCCCAGCAAACTATGCCAGCCCCGCCTGCGGAGCGCACTAAGACTGCGATTGAGACTGGGCATGGTGGTGCGTGCCTATAATCCCAGCGCTTGGGAGGCTGAAAACAGGAGAATTGCTACAAGTCTGATCTACGTAGTGAGACCCTATAGACCCTGTAGACCCTATGCTAAATGCATAAAAAAGAATGGCCAGATAGGAAATAAACATATGCATGTGGCATGCTGATATGCAGATAGAATCATCAAATAACTTGTGCAGACAGACTTGGGTTGTGTTCCAAATCCAGTGTTTAATCATGAGTAGTTTATATTTGTCAGTGTCAGACCCTAAAAAATACAGAATCTAAGTTGTAGAGGCCCAAGAATAATTTCAAAAGGAGCTACTGAGTGGCCGATGCTCTCTCTTGAGAATGAGTAGGACCTCAACTTCCTGGACAGAGATTCTGTTCTGCACACAGTTTGACAGCTGTGCCAGAAGGCGGTGGGAGATACTTGGGGACCAAGTGGTTAAGGAGAGAGGGAGGCAGAGAGTCACTGGATCAGCCTTTGCTCTCCACGGAAAGCCCCAGTGGCTATAGGGGAGAGCAGGGACACCTCGAAAGCTGTGTGTTTGGCTCTCCTACTGCCTGCAGTACGTGTATCATGATGGGGAGAGGTGTCACCTCCCAGTGTGACCTTGGACATGCTTGTCCCTGTTCCATCTCTTTGTGGCTCTGGAAAGAATGGTAACTCAGGAAAGCAGGCACGGGACCATCCTTTCATTATCACACAAAATCCTTTTTCAACATCCCAATACCTACCAAAGGGAGTGAGGCCCGTGCACTCCCTGAAAGAGAGAGAATGCATCATTCACATCAGAATGAACCAACTACTGTTTCCATGCTTGCTTCGGTTTGGAAGTGCAAGTCAGCCAAATAACCAGTTCCGAATGTGTGTGTAAACACCATGACTTCCTGGTCACGAGAGGTCCGTTTAATCCCGTCATTGGTTATGGATACGCTAGAAGCAAGTAACACGGCCTTCCCCCTCCTCTCGCAGCTTTGTGGCAGTGTGTACCAAAAAGTATGTGGCAAGTTGTTGCGCACATAACTCAAGTTGCACCGTCAATACTGGCTTATAAAAATAGACATCTTTCTCTCCTTTTTCTCATGCACATGGTATGTTTTTACAATTCGCCATGAATGGCATTGCTACGATGTGATGCGTGGAACTTTCTGGAAACTCATTATTTATATCTAATGTGATACCTAAGTCCTCTGATAAAGGCGCTTAAAATTAAAGTTCCCCATACACTTCCTTCAGAGGTGCCTGTGAGTTCTCTGGAATCCAGTCCAAGCCTCCTTTGTACTGTGGTTTCCACAGAACTTTTACCAGTGGGCTGTTGCGTTACTTAGAGGCTCCGATGCCGTGAAAATAGAAGAGTCTTTTCTTTTTTGCCTGTAAAGAGAGCCTGGTGATAGCCATGCCATTAAGAGTGGGTCAAAATCAAGTTAGGAAAACGCATCACAAAAGTGGGTCTCACATCGTTTTATTCCTTACCCGCTCCTGTGCCTTCTTACCTCATCTGAGCATGCGTGTGGAGCCAGCCTAACAGTCCTGACTCTGAGCCTTCTCTGTATCATACTATTGTTTACACTTCTCTCCCCTCTTCTACTCACAGGAGATGACCTGGCTTCCGCCACTTTCTGCTATTCAAGCACCAGGCAAAGTGGAACCAAGCAAATTTCCATTTCCCAATAAGGTGAGCTCTTGGGCCACGCAGTGGGATATGCCTTACCCATGTAAGGGACAGTGGGTTCCCACTAGGCTGTCTTTTGTTGGATAAATATCCCTACCAGAGTCACATCAATCTGGCCCTCAATTGTATGCAAGCTTGTGTGTGTTATGCACCAAAAGGGCAGAATCTGGCTTGCCTGCGTTTCCATATTCTGCACAATGTGACACTTGTTATAATTGGCTTTATTGAAAACATGTGTGAAGTTGAAATCCATCTTCCAGTCGTTTTATACACAACGGAATTGTATGTCCCGTTTTTCTTTCTGAAAAGCTGTCATTAAACTAATGATGTACATTACAATGAATGTCTTAGAATTTAAGATATGTACTATTCAATTTCACTTAGATATCTTTTTAAAGCTTATAATGTTTTCTGGGGCTTAAAAAAATGATTTATTTTCTAAGGCAAAGCACAGAAAAAAAGTTCAGCCCCAAAATACATTTAAATAACATATGAATCTAAGAGGCGTTTCTTTTAAATGTCTTTTGCTGTATAACTGACGTGTAACTCATATATTCATTATTGAAGATCATGTGATGCAAGTGGAAAGAAAAGAATCTCTGATGCGCCTAGCATAATTTCTCAACCTAAAGGTTATTTGCAAAAGTTTGATGCAAAACATTTCAGTCGCTTTCCTTGTACATAGTAGGTGCATATGCTTATGTACATTTTTTTTTTCAATTCTTAAATTGTGCACAGTGGTCCCCCCCTTATTGTGGAGGTTATGATCCAGACAACCCTGCAATAAGTGAAAATCAGTGAAGTAGCAACAGTATATTTAGTTTAGTATTTTTATATATTTTAAGGGTTTATAAGCCCTTCCCACACTCTTATAAACCTTTCCCACACTTTTAAAAATACTTTGAATGGGGCCAGCCAGATAGCTCAGCAGACTAAAGTGCCTGCGTAGGCAGAAGCCCGTAACTAGTTCGATCCCCGGCTGCTGTGTTGGCCCCTCCCCCAGGGTGTGCTGAGGCAGCAACTGAGACTGGGCTTGGTGGTTGCGCACCTGTAATCCCAGCACCTGGAACGCTAAAAACAGGAGAATCACTATGAGTATGATCTATGCAGTGAGACCCTGCGGACCCTGTAGACCCCATCCTAAAATACATTTAAAAACTACTTCAAATGTTCTTACTCGTTTTCTAAGCTCGTAAACTCATGTAATTTTAACAAGTATGTGTACTGTACGGTACTGCAAAACCCCACAATATAGTGAAAAATCTGTGATGAATAATTTAGATCAATATTGTTTGAAAATCTCTGAAACAGTGAGTCTACGAAAGTCAAGCTGCAAAACAGCGAGGGACTCGTAGAGTACTAAGAGCATGTTTCCAACAGTTGCTTTTCCCAGATCCATGATACGTAATTACATTGCTAAATGTCAATGTCGCAGCATTCTAGAGTGAATTATTGAAATAAGTATTTCTCGCTATAATCACAATGGTAAATTCCATTCTAAGAGCTGATTTTTAATTCCCTTCATAAAGGATATTTGAAGATCATTCCCTGTGAATCTGTAGATATTTTCCACATTGCTGTGCACAGCGGCCGTGATTCATCTTATCAGGCTCCTTGCAATGGGCTTAGAGGTTGCCATTTTTTATCATTACCAACACTGTGACCACCAACACTTTTGTAAGTGCTCCTTTGTATGCCTGCTGTGGACTGTCTTCAGTTAAGGTCACATACAACAGAAATTATGGCACTGGAGCTATCAGGAACCACATTTACACTTGGCTGTGTTTCAAGAGTCCTTTTTATGTATCTTAGCCAATGATTAATATCATCTGGTGTTTTATCACTGTGCCTGTGTGATGGATGAAAAGTTGATATCTCATTGTTTTAATTTGCGTTTCCCCAATTACCTCTAAGCTCAGGCAGTGACTGGTTTTTTCTTCCTTGAAAATGGCCCATTCATATCCATTGCCACTTCATAAAAATGATTTGTAGGAACGTCTTATATCTTATTCATTTGTCTGTTATATAGAATGTAACAGTTTTTGTAACCTTATTTATTGCCTTTGATGCTATAAAAGTATTTAATTTCAGTGTCAAAGCAAAAAGATGTACCCTCCCTTAATATTCTAACAATGGTCTCTGTTTTATTCTACTTTTTTACAGCTTTTAGGGTTTTTAAAAAAATATTTCATATGTGTGGAAGGCGTGACATAGAATTCTAATTGTAGGCTTGTCAATGGTTAGTAAGCCATCATACAACTATCAGTGCATCTAGTCATTGTCTCACTCTGGTTGGAGTATCTCCTAAGACATGAATTTACTTCAGGATTCTGTTTTGTTTTTCCAACATATCTAGTTCTTTCCCAGTATCTTCTTTAAATCAGAAATTGGTGAACATTTTTAGTAAAATACCATATACTAAAGAGTTTAGCCTTTGCAGACAATAACTAGTGGAAGAATGTGGCATGTATGCGAATTCAGCGGGATCATTTCTGTAGTGGGTATTTCCAGAGGCATCTTGGCCCACTTAGAATAGCATGAAGAACCCTTACAATCTTTACACATAATCTGACCAAAATCACGGTTGATCTCCAAATCACTCAATTTAGTATGGTATTTTTTATTATATATACACATCTGTAGTTTAAGTTTTGACATCATCGGTCACATATCAAAGCGTATTTCCTTACAACTTTTCCCAAATGTATTTTGTTCACTTCAAACAAATACTTAAGCATAAGCAGTAGTTTAACTACTGAGGTAAAACTCAGATTTTAAATTATTAGCACAAAAATTTCATTTTATATAGCTTTTAGTGACAAACTGAAATTGTGTATATTTAAAGTGAGCGACAAAATGTTTTTATATTTGAATATATTGTGAAACAATCGTCATAATCAAGTTCACATAAATCCTATTTTCTGTTTTAACAATAACTACCTTCTCAGTGAAATTCTGAAGATCTCTCCTGGAGACTGACATGGTGATGCGCACCTGTAATCCCAGCTCTTGGGAGACTGTAAACGGGCGGATTGCTAGGAGTCTGATCTAGAAGTGAGACCCTGAACGCCCTGTAGACCCTCCTCCCCCACAGAAAAAAAGAAAGAAAAAACCTATCCTCTTAGCAAATTTGAAATGTGCAATACAGCACTGTATCACTGTTACCACCAGTCATATTTCTGATGTATCATGCTGCACATAATCACATATGTTATTTTTCATATGGCATATGTAGCAGTGACCTTTTGCTGAGTGGAACAAGCTAGACACAGAAACGCAAATACCGCGTGATCTTACTTAGGTTGTGTAGAATCCCAAGCAGTCAAACTCACGTAAGCAGAGAGTACGATTCTGTTTGCCAGTGGCTGAAGGGAAGGCTTAGGAAAAACCTTGATCAAAGCATGGAAAGTTTCCCCTAAGCAAGATGAGTAAGATCGGGACCTCTAACATTCAGAAACTCAAATATACGCTGTTTTCTGTTTGTTTGTCTCTTCCTTGTAAAAGAGAATCTATCAATCCAATACCATACTTTGAGAAAATGATAATATTGACCATTGTTATTCTCTTACTTTGTTATGAAATCCTGGGGGTTTTTTACAAAAAAAAAAAAAATAAGAATTTATTTTAAAAGAAAAGAAATTCAACTATAGCTCAAAAATTCAGCTTTTAATATACTATAGCTTAGAGTTCAGCTTTTAAGAAAGAAGTACCTTACTTTTCATTCAAAAAGATACTTGGCTACCTATGCTAAAGGGCGCAGAATTTGAAATATAAACAGCGAGTGTATGTTATTCAGGACTGCTGAGGAGTCACATGAACTACGTCACTCTAGATCTTTTTGCCTTGCCCAAGAAAGAAAGAAAAAGTGATTTCACAAAGTATAGGAACGGTAGATGATTTTAATAATGACTTTTTCCCCAGAAAAAGTTCCCTGTTACGTACGCATCGTTACCTTCCACAAGTGAAACAAAGGTGCCTTAGTTTCCCATTTCCACTACTTCAAATTGCCGCACACTTTTTGACTTGACGACTGCAGGACTGCTTTACGGCTCTGGGGCCAGAGGTCTAGAGCCTTTCCCACCTTCTGGAGGCTGCCTCCTTCCTCGAGGCTGGCCTCACTCTGGCCTCTGCTCCCCTGCCACACCTCTTCTGGCTCCTCCTCCTTTGCTTGTGAAGGACCTCTGTGGTTATGCTGGGATTGCTTGAATAATACCCAACTTCAAAGTCTTAACTTAATTGCTCTTACAAAACCTCTTTTTCCATAGAAAGTGACCTACTTACGTGTTCTTAGAATTGGGGCCCAGACATCTTTGAGGTACCTTTGTCCCGCCTGTTATAAAGATGTACTCATCTGGACATAGAGTGTACCTCTTTTGTATGTATGTATTTATTTTTTGGCAGTGTGGGGAATCGAACCTGTGGCCTATCCATAGTAGGCAAGCACTCTACCCTGAGCTGCACTCCAGCCCTCGAGGATACCGCCTTTAGCCTGTATCTCAACAAATTAGCCTTGTGAAAGCCGGACACTCAGTTAATCCATTAGTCTATTAGTAGTTGACAGTATTATTATCGCTAATGGGTTGGACTAGGATAGTTTAAGGAATTTGAGGGGCACATCTCCAAAATGACTAATAATCGATGGAATTAAGGCTTTATTAAGATTAAGGGGGCCATTTGATCTCACAAAGGGAAGTCAGTTTTACTGTGCATTCCAAGTTGCCAGTGCCACTAAATTAATTGGCTAACTACTTCTGAGAATTTTCTCATTTTGTCCAAGTATTGAAGGACATAATACATAGTAAAGTCAAGTGATAATGAACTTGGCTGCTTTTTTTCCCTGTTCTCTAAGGACTTGATCTGGAGTCACATTTCCCTAGACAAACACTACCAGGCATTTCTGCCTCATTCTTCAAATCTCAGAAGTAATTGAATTTGGTAAAGCAAAGAGCACATGTCTCCTTTAAATTGGCTGCCATTATCAGGTATTTCAACCAAGAGAGAAGAAAATGAATTTGCTTTGCCCTTTTCCTTTTCATTTTGCTGCAATCTCACAAGTTTTGAAATGCAAACAAAGAACCCAGAAGTGTAGAATGTTTTCCATTGCCAGGAAGGGATCTTTCCAAACTCAGCGACATTTCACCTGTGGCCATGGTGGCTGAGGTTGAGGCTTAAGACCTGGATGAAACCATTTTTGCCAGCTGATTTTTAAAGCCGTGTATAAAAGAATGCTTGCATCATTACAGAAATGAGAATCTGACTGCCTTTCTGGGTGTCCACTGGAATACGAATGAAAGCTGACAGAGTGTGAGGAGAAATGCTTTGAAGTTGGAAAGTTTATCTCCCTCCTTGGGTTGCTAGCATGCTTCTAACAAAATATGTGAACTCAACCTTTCATGTTTGGCTTACCTCAGTATACATCTTTAAAGCAGTTATGTTACTTCAGCTGTTTAGAGCTCTATAGCCCAGAAATGAGAAGTGTGACCAGCGAGAATAAGGGAGATCTGGCCAAATCAGAGTGTCATGTTTCCTAGTGATTAACTTTACATGTGGCTCTAAAGTGATAAATTCAAATTTTTATTTCTTGCCTTTTATAATTCTGATAATGGACTGATAGATAAGCAAGTAGAAGAGGTGTGATTGGAATTTTTTTCTTTTTTTATTAAACTGGATATTGAACCTGGGTCTTTGAATTAAGTTATGTCTACAGTAACCCCCCCCCCCTTTAAATTTTGTCATTGAGTCTCACAGAGTTGCAAAATTGCCCAGGCTGGACTAGAACTTGCAATATTTCTGCCTCGGCCTCCCCGTGTGCTGGTGACATGCCTGTGTGTGCCACTGTGCCTGGCTCCAGAAAGTCATTTTTAAAAAATGCACTCGCAGGATAAATGTCGTTCACCATCAAAACCATGCCTAAGGACCTCTGTATTTCATCAACCTAAAGCAATATCTTTACACCTTTTTAAGTCTCAAAACTTGTGTTATAGCTGACAGCGCCTTAGAATTAATTGGCAGCAGTTTTCTTCCATGAAGGTGCAGAGGACGCTACAGGCTCGTCCAGCATGGATGGCGTGTGACATTTGACGAGACAGGGTGGGTGTCTACTACAGTGCCTCATGGAAAGACTCTCGTGGACGCCAACGCGCTGGGCGGTTGCTGTCTTCAGCAGAATGATCGATATGAACTTCACCTCCCTCTAAATACCTCACGTAAAGGAGTTTCAGGATTCTCACATGCCAGAAAAGAATTTAGGTTTTGGGACTTCAGGATTTAAGGAGGGGGAGCGTGTAGGTGTTCTTCTGAGTAGCTGGGACTGGCCTTCCCTTTTGTGCACCTGACCTGCAGGAGGACACACACCTCAGGGAGGACCCGGACCAACCAAAGGCATTGAAATAACCTTGGCAGTGTCCTGTCATGCAGTGACCCGTAACTTCTCTACTGATTTTCTGAGTTCCCTTTAGTGAGTAGGTGCTGCAGAGCCAACCTTGGGCCAAGGCGTCCTAGGAGTCCCACTCTCTTTGTCATTTTCCAATGGTGTGCTACACGTATGGGCAGTCTGTTAGCCCATTTGTACTTTAATAAAGCTTTTCATTCAAAACTAAGTCACACTTGACAAGAGGATGAGTAACATGGTAACCCAGCACCTCAAGGGCAAGCGAGCTCCCTCATCTTCCTGAGACACAGGCTGGTGGTACAGAGCAGGTTTCTTTGGAGCTTACTTGTGCAGAGCCCAGAAGGAAGAAGGGAGTATTTCAAGCAAAGACAGAAAGCAGCAGGACCTGTATTCCAAGGAGGCGGAGCGAGGGCAGTCTTCAGGCCGAAGCACGCGGGCTCACCTACCACAGCACCACGCTAGGCCCTGCATTGGAATTGCTTGCCTGCACATCACCTCAGCTCCTCACTTGCTAGACTCCCTTTGTTACCCTCAAGGAGCTGAACAGAACCCTGCAAATGAAAATGCACTGAGGGGCCCAGCTGCTCCCCAGGCCCTACTTATAGAAGACGGAAGCCAAGGAAAGGTGGCCTTTAGGACAGAGGCTCCAGGAACGTGGGTATCTGGGTGGGTGGCAGGAGACAAAAATGGAAAGAACTTGGTGGCCTGACCCTGTGGAGAAAGGGGCGTTGGTCTCCCTCCCTCTGCCGCGACCCCGGCTCGGCCCTGGGCCTGCGAGGATGATGGACCTGCAGTTCTGTGGGGCTCTGGGCTTTCACAGCCAGGCAAACAGCGCTGCAGACACGGAGTGAGGATGCTGCACTGTGGTCCTCAGCTTGGAGAAACCTCTTCAGACAACTGACAGCCCTTGAGCTGGCTGGCCAGGTGTCATTGTGACTGAAGATGAAACAACATTTATGCCCGCAGAATGGTCCAGACTGGGGACATCAGGGCTTAGTGACTCAGGGTTCTGGGGCTAGTGTTTGTTGGTTCAAGGAACCATTCAGAAGAGATCAACTAGAAGCATGAGATGGAATAGCAGGCCTTGTCTTTGATTTTTATTCTTGCCTCTCCTGTGGCTGACTCCTACAGTGATTATATATCTAATATATATTACATATAAAATTATATATATTGTATATATAATATATATTATATATAAAGTCATGTATATAATATATATTTAATTATATATTTATATATATATATAACTTTATCTCTTTTCTGTCTCTCTACTCACCATGTGAAATAGAAATAGTGAAGAGTCATGAATTACACAGGTATTTTAGTTAAAATCAGAAGTAGGGTGTGAATAGTGATCTTAAAGGATGTAATCACAATAAATCAGATCCTCTATAAGCTTACCTTTGGTTCTCTGCTGAAGTCTGTGTCAACGGTCAGTCCTGGCTTGAGTTTCAGGATATACCGAGAAATAAAAAAATGTTTCCAGCCCATTCATGGGAGCAAACAGACAGAGGGGAAAAGAACATTTTTTTAAAGAATGAGCTGGCTCCTATAGTACCACCTCTTGGAAGGCTGAAGCAGGAGAATTATTGCAAGTTCAAGACCAGCCTGGGCTACAAAAATAAGCTCAGACCAGTCTGAACTGTATAGTGAGACCTTGTCTCAAAAAAAAAGAATGAGCGGATTCCTGGGAAGCACCTCGTGCATCCTCATGTGTGGTGGTGAGTCTCTTGTCTAGGACAGGATTCGTCCGGCAGCCAGAATCTACAGACAGCCCAGAGGCCTAAGTGACGTGGACTGTATCAAAGCTAAAACTAACTTGTGTTCAGACATAAACTCTAAATTAGTAAGTACAGAAGAGGGCAGCTCACCTGGAGAAGTTAGCCGTGGATGTCTTCCTCCTGTCTGCATCTACCCAAAACAGATCCAAGCCATTTATTTTCACAGATTACATTTTAGCACATCGCTTTGGGTACAGTATTTCATCTTTGCGCCATGGTTCACAAAAGCCGAGTTAAATTCGTTCTTTTTTTCTCCTGATGAATAGCTCATTATTACCAACCTATAAAGAGGTCTACCAGGCACCCACGTATGACTCAGTCTGCCTCACACAACAGGAATCCTTTCCTTCCCTAATTTTGTCCCCCAAATCCTACCCATGGACCTTTCATTTTCTACTGGGCCAGTGGAATTCCTGTTTAAAACACACATGATTACTTGGATTTGAATATGCCTCAAGTTCCATTAAATGATACTCCTACCCCATAACACGGTATTCATGAAGCAAAAATCTGATAAAGTGCGTTAAGTCATGTAATAGGCGTTAATTCTGTTTCACTGGAGTTTTGTTCCACAGACCAGAACTACAAGGGAGTTTTATTGGATTTTATGTGCTGCTACTTATTTTTTTACATTCTGACCATCTCAGTTCATTCTTTAAAACTCTTCCTTATATTTCATATTAAATGAGTATTTTGCAAGGAAAGAAGAAATGGATGCTCAACACAAAATTTCGCTTTTCACTGTACTGCAAATCCAGTTCAATCCCTACTTGAATAATGTTGTCTGTTTGTACCACCGTAGATAGG
>PVKN010030574.1:0-12701 GCA_004027915.1 Capromys pilorides
TTTTTTTTTTTTTTTTTTTTTTTTTTTTTTTTTTGGTGGTACTAAGGATGGAACTCAGGACCTTGTGCTTGTCAGGCAAGCACTTATTCCACTGAGCTGTCTCCTCAGCCCCTAATGTAGAAGTCTGTTAGATCCTTTATTAAATCGATTCCTTGGTATTTCGTTTTGTTTGATGCTATTGTGAAAGGTCTTGTTTCCCTAATTTTTCTCTCAGTGATTTGTTATTTGTGTGCAGGAAGACTATTGATATTTTTGACAGTTTACTTTGTATTTAGCTGTGCTACTGAATTGATATATTAAGTCTGGCAGTTTTTAGTGGAGTTTTGGGAATCTTCTATCATGTTATCTGCAAATAATGACAACTTAACTTCTTCCTTTCCCATCATATTCCTTTTATTTCTTTCTCTTGTCTAATAGCTCTGGCTAAAGTTTCCAGGTCTGTGTTGAATGAGAGTGGAGACAGTGAACATCCTTGTCTTGTTCCTGATTTTAGATTAAAAGCTTTTAATTTTGTGTCCAGTTGGTATGTTGTTGGCTGTTGGTTTGTCATAAATGGCTTTTATCAAATTAAGATAAACATTTATTCCAGTTTTCCGTAGGGTTTTTATTATGAATGGGTGCTGGACTCTGTCCAGAGCTTTTTCTGCATGAAGATGATCATATGATTTTTGTCCTTCGCTCTTTTGATATGGTGTATTACATGTATTCATTTATGTATGTTGACCCATCCTTTCATCCCTGGGATGAATCCTGCTTGGTCGTGTTATAAAATCTTCTTGATGATTTGCTGCATTCTATTTGCCAGTACCTTACTGAAGATTTCTGCATCTGTGCTCATGAGGGAGGTTGGTTTATAGTTCTTTTTCTTAGTTGGTTCCTTTTCTAGTTTGGGTGTCCTGGTAATGCTTGCTTTGAAGAATGAATTGAGGAGTATTGCTTCCCTTTCAACTTCATTAGCAAATTTGAGAAGTAGTCATGTTAGATCATTTCTAAATCTCTTGTAGAATTCAGCAGTGAAACTGTCAGGGCCTGGGCTTTTCTTTGTTGGTAGGTTTTTAATTGCATCTTTGATTTCATTGGTTGATATGGGTTTATTTAAGATTTTATTTTATTTATATTTTTGTATGTAAAGGAAGGGTCCACAGGGTGTTCAGAGACTCACTACTGGATTGGACTCATAGTGATCCACCTGTTTACAGCCTCCCAAGAGCTGGGATTACAGACACACCACCACGTCCAGTCTCAATTGCCATCTCAGTGCGCCCCAGGGGCAGGGCAGGCCCAGGATCGATCCACGGCCCCTGCGTCTGCTTGCAGGTACTTTAATCTGCTGAGCTATTTGGCTGCCCCTATTTAGGATTTTAATATCTTTTTTTTAAAAAAAGCATTTGTACAGGGTCTACAGGGTCTCACTACACAGACCAGACTCATAGTGATCCTCCTGTTTACAGCCTCCCAAACGCTAGGATTATAGGCAGGATTTTAATATCTTCTTAATTGAGCTTGGCAAGTCATATGTATGTGGGAATCTTGTCCATTTCTTCTGTGTTTTCCATGTTATTACAATACAAGTTTTCAAAGTAAGTATAGATGATCTTCTGGATTTCTGCAGGGTCCATTATAATTTCACCCTTTTCATTCCTAATTGCATGAGTTTGAGTCTTTTCTTTCCTTTTTTGATAAGTGCTTTACATTGTTGCTCAGATTTTATTCAATTAGGGGCCGAGAGTGCCTGCCCAGCAATTACGAGGTCATGAGTTTGAACCCTGGTCCCACCAAAAAAATAAATTTATTCATTTGATTCAGAAATATGTTTTTTTAATCTTTTGATTGATATTACTTTATTTTTGTTAATTCAGAAAGAGTTAACTTTTTATATTTAATCTCTGCATCCAAGAAAACAATATATTTTTCCTTTTTGTAGTTTAAGGTTTTTATTTTACAATAATTTCAGATTTTACAGAAAAGTTACAAAAGTAGTAGGCTTCCTGTATATCCTAAATCTGTTTTTTCTATCATTAACATCTTAATTTGGTATGGTATGCTCATCACAATAATCTAATATTGATACATTACAACTAATGTCCAGACTTTATTTAGATCTCCTCAGTTTCCACTTTTCGTCCCTTTCCTTTCCCAGCTTGCACCAGTAAACCATATTACCTTTAGTCATAGTGTCCCTGGAGCTCCATGTTGCTGTGTCGGTTTTTCAGACTTGACTTGGATTTGGTAAACCTTGACAGTTTTGAAGAGTACTGGTCAGGCATTTCCTCTGGGAATCATGTTACGCTTTCTTCTTGATGAGACTGCAGCTGTAGGTTCTGCAAAGGAAGCCAGCAGAGGTAAAGTGCCATTCGCCCAAGTCGCATCAAAGTACATGCTGTCAACATGAATTATCATTGACCTGGCTCCGACACTGTTCTTCAGGGGTATTGTGTGCTTGAGAACGAGGTCATTATCTGAAGCCCCCACCTGAAGAGCTAGGAGAATTGTGCTTCCTTCACTCCTTGAAAGCAGCCACATAATGACCTTAGGTACAGTGGTGGTCCTGGAAGGTCATATCACCTAGAGGTGTCACAGCTGTCTTTATTTGTGTTCCTACTCTCTGTGATATTCGCACAGCACACAAACAGAACCATCTAAGAACGCACGTCCCAGAATGTGACCCTGTCATTACGTGACATGTGACCATATTTACATAAATTATTTGAAATTCAGTACAGGAAATTTGTCTTTTTCTCTCTAATATATTTATTAAATCATTTGTTTATATACAGCATCTACTTATGGATATTTGTTTTTAATACTTTGGATTATAATCTAATACTACTTGATTTTGCTATGTAAATCATTCCAGCTTTGGCTTTCGTTGGCTTCATATCTATCTGACATGCCCTCCCTGTAGGTGTGTTTTACTATGTAGCGCTTTCTTACATACTAATACTACAAAAATGCCTCACCTTGTATAATATTTTTTAAAAGTTTAATTAATAGCTAGGCTCTTACAGTTTCCTTTGAAGAAAATGTTATCACCTTTTTGATGATTGAAGGCAATTAAAGGAAGTATTAATCTTTTAAAACTTTTACTCCTTGGGCTAGGGAGATAGCTCCATGGCACAAGTGCCTGTCTGGCAAGTGAAAGGTCTGAGTTTGAACCCCGGTCCTGCCAAAAAAAAAAAAAAAGGCAAAGTAGATTTTGGGGCTGATTAGATAGCTCAGCAGTATAAAGCACCTGCTTAGGCAACCGCAGGGACCACAGTTTGATCCCTGGCAGCACATGCTGCACCAGCCCCACCCCCCAGGGTAGACTGAGCCAGTCATAAAGTAAATAAATAAATAAATAAATAAATAGAATTTTACCTATTAAAAATAATTTAAAAATAAAACTCCATTTTCAAAATCAAGTAGTATTTGTTTCTGCTACTTGCTGTCACAATTTTTCACCTTAAAATTTTTTTCCAGGAATTAACTTTTATATGGGTTGCCAGTTTTGGAGAATGAGCATCTGTTTTGATGTTTTGCTCTGGTAAGAGAAGAGTAGTAAGGGCACAGATAAAAAGGAGAAATGGAAAGAATTGGTGTAAACTTGTTCGGAGCAGTGCTATTACTGTGTCTCAAGTAATCAAAAAGTGGTTGCTACTCAACTGGTAACATCAGCTACCACCCAAAGGAGGGTTGTGTAGAGAACATTCAGTGTTACGTATTTGTGTAGCGTTCATTTTTTTAAAAAATAGTGAATTTTTTTATATAATCTAGAAAATAATAAGGGCATATTTTGAGACTCAATGGAAATACAAGGAAAGGAGCTTATCCTTTCTGTAGTTTGAAATCCTTTAGAGTTGTGGGCCATTTTCCATGCTTGACACACTCAAAACTTTTGGTTATTTTGCATCAATTATTTTGTTCAGGTATGTCTCTGTTTTTCACTATTGCACTGAACTAGTGCATTTGACACTTCTCCCTAGTTATTTTATGTAATTGTAATGACTACCTTAGCATTTGACATTCTCTGGTAATTGTAGTAAATGTACAACTCTCTCATTCTCTCATTTGGAAGGGGGACATACTGAGGTATGCACCCCGTCCCCTAGTCCTTTTTATTTTACTCTTTTGAGACAGGGTCTCACTAAATTATCCAGAGTTGTCTTGAACTTGTGTTCTACCTGCTTCAGCTTTTCAAGGTGCCTAGCTAAACGCTCTTCCTTTGGAGCACTGGAGATTGAAGCCAGAGTGTCACACATGCTAGGATAGTGCTATTGTACTATTGAGCAATATCCCTGATCCTCTATTGGATCTTCTGTTCTATCCCTAGCAGAGCCTTATGCCCTAAATTTTATGTCCTTGCTCTCCACTTATGTATTTAGGCCTGCCATTTCAAGGAACCCCTTATCTGTTAATTTTATTTCAGTATAGCATACACAGAACAACTAAATATGTAGCTAATATAATTCAGAATCAAAGATTTAAACCAGGTACAGTGATGCACACCTGTAATTAATCCCAGCACTGAGGGAGGCAAAGGCAGAAGGGTGACAAGTTAAGGTTCCACTGGGCAACTTAATAAAAACCTGTCTTGAAATTAAAAAATAAAAATAAAAAAGACCCAGTGTTCGAATTAGCACTTCAGTGCCCCTGAGTTTAATCCTCAATACTGGAAAAAGAAATTTGAAAAAAAGTTTTATTTTACAGTTCAGATACTTTGAGCTTAATTATACCAGTCATTTCATAATAAATTTTTATCTTTTATAGACTAACAAAAATAAATTTAACATGTGCTAAAATTCAGTTCAATAAATACTAAACAACTGTTGTGTGGTTATATGATTATAGAAATGGTCATATGGCTGAGAATAGTGATAAATGATATAATCCTGGCACTTGCGAGGTTGAAGCAGGAGGATCACAAGTTGAGGCTGGCCTGGGCAACTTAGAAGACTATTTCAAACAAAAGAAGAGAGAAAAAGAAAATAAACGGCATCTCTGCTCTTAAGAAATTTGAAAGCTAGAAAAGAAAATCTATAAGCAAGCTAGGCATTGTGGTTCATGCCTGTGATCAGCATTTTGGAGCTGAGGCAGGAAAATTGCTGTGAGTTTGAGGCCAGCCTAAAGTACATAGTAAGACTCAAAAAAACTCAAAAAAAAAAAAAAAAAAAAAAAAAAAAAAAAAAAAAAAAAAAAAAAAAAAAAAAAAAAAAAAAAAAAAAAAAAAAAAAAAAAAAAAAAAAAAAAACCACAAAGAAAAAAATGACATATAAATAAATAAGAAAGCAAACATGTTAATATCATAAGTGAGTTGTATACAAGGAGCTTAGGAAAAGACTCATGAAAAGTGGCATTTGCGATGAATTTTTCTAGGAACAGATTTTAAAGGCCCTGTGGTGGGAGGGGCCGAGAGTGCCAAGGGGAGTGTAGAGGTAGGGCTCACGGATTGGAGGATTTATGTGAGTATCCTAGGAGTGATAAGAAACCGAGGATTCACATAACTGGTCCTGTATTTTGAAAGTGTAATTCTGGCTACAGTGTGAGAAGTGGATTGCTGACTCTCCATCAGGAATGTGTGCTAAATGCACATGCTGGTGTACTTACCTTTCTGTTCCAGATACATGGCAGTAGTATAGAGAAAGAAAACTGAGGTTGCCAGGCCGAGACAGAACACTGGAGACAAGACCTTGAGTAGAGCTGACACCGCATGCCCGCTTTACCTCTGTCCTTGAGCAGCAAGGAGGCAGGGTGATCAGAGGCTTTGGGGTAAAAGAGCCTGAGCCACAGGAGACACGGCCCTGGGGACGGACACTGCCTAGCCCCCGAGCAGCAGTGGGCTGCTCAGGGCAGCAGGGCCTCAGGTGAGGAAAACCACGTTCACATACCACTTCTGATATCTCACATTAGCTGGGAGCCCCAGGAACAAAGAGGCAAGAAGTAGCCAAGCTGCGTGGCTGTGACCTCCTGTGGCTGTCCCAGCATCCGTGCAGGATGAGTATTCCCAAAACCTTTAAGGAAGAAGAAGGGGAATATGAAAGGAAGGAAACAAAAACTTTCACTCAAAATGAAAATGAATCTGCAAGCCAAAATTCTAAAATGTCGAGAAATTAATGCTAAGAACAAAACCCAAAACAATCAGTATTAGCCTGGTAAGCACAAGGGGCCTGAGTTCAATCCCTGGTTCCACAAAAAAAAAAAAAAAAAAAATCAGTAGTAAAAACATAAATTTATAGATAGATTCTATGAAAGTTTCAAGCAGTATTGTTGGTTTTTGTTTTGTGGTACTGGGCTTTAATCTCTGGGAGCACTGAGCTACATCCCTTTCCCCTTGTATTTTTTGAGACAGCGTCTTGCTAAGTCACTAAATTGACCCTGCTGGGCTCCAATTTATCCATTCTCTCTGCCTTGGTCTCCTGAGTAGCTGAGATTATAGGCCTATAACACCACAGTTTAAAATATTTTAAAGTAAATATGCTGAGTTACAAGTGAGTTAATCCTATTAAAAACAAGCAAGAAAGTGTGAAACAAAAGTCAGAAGGGAAAGTAGAAGAAACAAAGTTTAAAAGAAGGAGTTAGGAATCTTGAAGATAAAATAGTCATTGGCTTGACCATAAAAAGTCAGAACTGGCCACAGTGAAGGAGAAAGTTTAGAAAATGGAAATTGACACTGAAACATTCACTGAGAACATAACACAGAAAGACACGGCGATTTTGAGAGGGAGAGAGGGACTAGAGGGTAAGTGATGGAACTTTAAATGTTTGAGAAATGAAATAAAGAAGATTGGCAATGGAGCAGATGGGGAGAGTGAATGGGAGAGAGCAGTCAGGGCCAGCACCGAGGTACAGGGCCGATGTGGATGCCGTGTGCTCACAGCAGCCGGTGCGGAGTTGGATGCCCTTGCGGTGTCCAGAAGCAAAGACCTACCAGATAGTACACGTATCTACCTAGAGTTCATAAGATAGGAACTAACAGAGAATAGGAATTTTTCCTCAAGCTGGGCCTGATGGTGCACACATGTAATCTCAGCTCCTCAGGGATGAGGCGGGAGGATTGCAGGTTTGAGGACAGCCCAGGGAAATTAATGAGACCCTGTCTCAAAATGATGAAGATCTGGAGATGCAGCTCAGTGGGATATCAATTGCCTAGAGAAGACAGGGCCTTGGGTTCAATCCTAGGGATCCCCCATTATTCTTATTATTATTTTACTGGGATGCATATGACTAATGGTTACAGCTGTATAGAATGTGAGGGGGAACATTCTAGGAGTGAGCTTTAAGGAACTGCAGTACCTAAAAACAGAAGAGGATAAGTGCTCAAAGGAGCAGTTACAAAGGTGGGGAGTGAGGTTGGGGGCAGCCAAAGGAAGAGTGTGTAAAAGGGACACAGAGCTTTTACTGTGAAATAGTGCAGAAATGTCACAGAGTTGAAGATGAGAAAGTATCGCTGCCTTTTACAGTGTGGAGATGGCTGCAGACCCTAGCGTGAGCTGTGGCTGTGGCAAAGGGCAGGGCCACAGCCAGACTAGAGAGAGAGAGGCCTGGGAGGCTGAGAATTGGGGCAGGGAGGGTGGAGGTGGAGCGGGGTGAGTGTGGTCAGGCCCAGTCAGAAGCCCGTGGAAAGACTCGGGGAGGACTGGCGACTGAGGGTGTCTCAGAAGGCAGAAGTGATAAGGCCAAGGAGTTAGCCTTGAGCCCCAGCAGTGTGGGTGGGGGGACAGTGTGTGCAGATATTCCCAGATGTTGCATCATTGGACTGTGGAGAATGGTCACAGTCTTTTAAGGCTATAATAATATTAAAAATATAATCAGAGAAATAGTGACTAAAAACATAAGTGTGTTTCTTTGAGCCACGGTCTCCCTAAAGAAGTTCAGGCTGGCCTTGAATTCATATGTAGCTCAGCCATCTTCCTGCCTCAGCCTCTTGAGTGCTAGGATTACAGGCGTGGGCCACCATGCCCTGTCATTCTTCTGAATTTTAGAACTTGGTAAGTGTTCACCTGTTACATAAGAAACTATCAAATACTGTTTTTTCATTGCTTTCTGAATTTCTTTTAGAATAAATTGAAAGTAATTTTTGATCGCAAAATGTTCTGTGTGCTTTTTTTCTTTTCTTCCTTTTTTTTTTTAATGTGCTTGG
Organism: Capromys pilorides; assembly: GCA_004027915.1. Lineage (NCBI taxonomy): Eukaryota > Metazoa > Chordata > Mammalia > Rodentia > Capromyidae > Capromys > Capromys pilorides. The sequence continues at coordinate 8,120 of PVKN010030574.1, forward strand.
TATAAGACCTCAGACTCCCAGATCCTCCTGTTTTCAGCCTCCCCAGTGCTGGGATTACAGGCGTGCACCCCATGCCCAATCTCTGTGGGCCCGTGGGTGGGGCATGGGCATGTGCTGGGGATTGAACCTTGGTCCCTGCACTTGCTTAAGTAGGCACTTAGCTCACTAACCTATCTTGTTGGCCCTGTATGCTTTCTTGAAAATAGTCTGCAATAGGAAAGAATTTGTTTATATATATTTATACCTTACCCAACTTAGCCTGATCTTGCCACTATAACATTCAAATGTTAGTCTGAAGATATTCTTCTGATATAACTGGTCATTCTATTGTTGTATTAAGCAATTATAACACAGGAATGTGAAAAATAAGATTATTGAACTGGTTATTGAATTCTAAAGCACTAGATGCATACCCCTTATGTAGTTGCCTTTTGTCTTTCACAAATGTATCCGTTATCTCCTTTAATCTGACAACCACAAAAACTTCCTGCCGAGGAAAAGCTTACATTTTGTAAGTTGTATTCAGTTTCTTAATTGTTTTCTTCCACCTTAAACCTTTGTTAAAGGTAATACTTATGTCACATGGGCATGTTTACTGGAAAGTAATGTTGGTAGATTTGTGAAAGAAATGAAAGAATTTTTTTTCTAGTGAAAAGGAACGAGGTCAGTGAGACCACAAGACTTAACGTTGGGCTTTCTGTGCTCAATCTGAAGCTGTACAGCAAGACTCCCAGTCACAAAGTTTCCTCTTAAGAAGAATTATTCAGGGTCAGGCACAAGTGCCTGCCTGGAAAGCACAGATCTTGAGTTTGGTTCTCAGTACCAAAAGAAAAAAAAAAAGAATTCTGTTCAGGGGCCGGCTAGATAGCTCAGTGGATTAAAGCACCTGCTTGGGCACATGCAGGGACCCGGGTTCAATCCCCAGTGTGCCATGCCAGCCCTGCCCTCCAGGGCACGCTGAGATAGCAATTGAGGCTGGGTGTGGTGGTACATGCCTGTAATCTCAGCACTTGAGAAGCTGAAAACAGGAGGATCACTACGAGTCCAATCTGTGTAGTGAGATCCTGTAGACCCTGTACTAAAAAAAAAAAAAAAAAAAGGAATTCTGTTCGGTTTCTTTAATAAGTCACATTTTAATCATTGTATGATATTAATGTATTTTTGAGTGATATTCCTATGCTTTGTATTAAAATTTATTTAGCCTACCTCTAATTTCCCCAACTCCATTACTGTGAATATTCTAATTATTTTATTCATCAAATATTTTTTGAGATCCTCCTAGTCTTAAGGCTTCGTACAAGGTGAATCAAATACAGTGATGGAGCTGGAAATATAGCTTAATGGTAGAGCACTTGCCTACTATGGCAAAACTCTGAGTTCAATATCTAGTACCACAAAAAAGAGGGAAAAAAAAGATAGAGATACGAGCTGGAGATGTAGCTCAGTGTTAGAGTGCTTGCTAGCATACATGACGCCCTGTAATCCATGCTTAGCTCTGAAAGAGAGAGGAAAAGAACAAAGATGAAAGAAGCATGGTCTATCTTTAAAAATTTCTTGCAATCTCAGCCATGGCACACACCTGTAATCCCAGCACTTTGGAGGCCGAGGAAGGAGAATCGTGAGTGTGAGGCCATCCTGGAGGGCTAAATAGTGAAACCTTGTCAGAAAAAAGAAAGTTTTATATTAATGGAAATAGTAAAAAACAAATGTCTACAATAGAAGACAAAATATGATGTGTCAATTGTGCCAATAACTGTGTGTAGAAACTAGTTTTCCTATAGTTCAAAGTAGTCTGTTAAGTTATTCAAAAATTTTATGATATAGCCAACTAATTTTTTCGTGATGGCCCTATCATCTTTTGTTTCAACTAGTACTTATTAAGAATAATATTGAGAAGAAAGGTTTATACTAATATTGTTTAGACAAGATATGTCTGTATCTATCTTATCCTGTGAATAACTACTACAAAGACAACAATATGCAATGTATGAAGTATTGTAACTGACCTACTAACCTTTTCTGAAGCTGTTTCGTTGCTGTTTTATAATTTTTTTCTCATTAAAATTAATCTTAAAAAAACAAAAGCAAGAATTCTGTTCAGGGGCCAGCCAGACAGCTCAACGGATTAAAGCTCCTGCCTAGGCAGGCTCAGCAGTGGGGTTTGAGCCCCAGTGCCGGCCCCACCCCAGGGGTGCTGAATCACAGTTGAAACTGGTGTTGGTGGTACACACCTGAATCCCAGTGCTGAGGAGGCTGAGAACAGGAGGATCACTGCAAGTCCAGTCTGTGTAGTGAAACACTGTAGACCCTGTACTAATTGCATTAAATTATTAGCCACCACAGAATTTTAAAATTAAAAAAAGATTAATGGTAAAACTGTTTTATACCCTGACTTGTGTTGGAATTAAAACCCATTCAACTGCTGAGCAAGGTGGGGCACATCTGGAAACGCAGTACTGAGAAAGGCCAAGGCAGGAGGCTTGCACGTCTGAAGCCAGCCTGGACAACTTAGTGAGACTCTGTATTAAAGGAAAAAGTAAAAAGGCCCAGGATATAACTCAGTGGTATACCACCCCCAAGTTTGATTGCCAATAACAATAAAATAGAATTGAGTATATACTCATAATGGAAAAAAGAAATAGATTCAAATTTTTCCTTTGATTTTTTTAAAAAAAGACTGATTTACTAAAAAATATTCCTATCTATAAAATGTAAATTAAATTGTTGCAGAAGCAGAACAAACACTGGAAAAATGGCACCAAAAAGGTTTAGAAGGCAGTTTATTGGCCAGTGGGCTTCTGAGTAGGATCTCGCCAAGGGTCAGAGCCCACCAGGAAGGGTTTCAGGGCTTTTAAAGGAAAAGGGAGCAGGGCAGTGTAAAGGCAGATTTGGTGCATTGTGATGGGAGGCTGGGTGACATCTTAGGTTGCTAAGGAAGTTTAAACTTCTCAGGTTACATCACAAGGCCACTCATTATACAAAACATGGGTTATACAGAGGGAAAAAAAAATATCCTGTGACATTTTAAGTTATATGGCAAGGCCATCAGTTATACAAAGGCAATAAAGACGAGTTTACACAAAGGGAGAAGTGTTCTGTTATCAGACCTGCTGGACATGTCTTCTTTGTCTTGACAGGCACCATGGTAGGCTTTTATTTAAAATGTTAATTTCCCCCTTCAGAATCTCGGTTTTGTGTCAAAAGACACATATGACTTGGGTGTGGCTGTGTACTCCTGTAATCTCAGCAGTCTGGGAGGCTGAAGCAGAAGGAACCCAAGTTCAAGCCCAGCGTGGGCCACTTTAGAGACCTAGGAGATTCTGTCTGAAAATAAAACATTAACAAGGGCTAGGTGGTGTGGTCTAGCGCACAGGACCAGGATTTAGTTCCCAGGTTGGGTTAGGGAACTCTCTTGTGTTCTTCCTTTCTCCATTAACAAAATATTTAATTATGCATAATGAAAGCGCTTCATCTCACTTTCATTTCTGTATTTTATCCATTAAAACTATGGAGAAAGTCTTATATTTCTGACTTCAAATTCATCTTAGTTATTTTTGTTGTATTTTTATCATTTTGTTTGTAGCATGAGTCTTGCTCAGCCTGTAGAGATGATTGAGTTTGGGAAGTCAGAGGGTGGTAAGAATAGCTAGTGTTGTGACAGTGGCCGAATTGTACAGGAAGCGCCCTGCTGATAAATATCAATTATCTTGAAAATCAGCACATGTGACTGACAAGAAATACCTAAAATGTTAGCTAGTTTAGATATTAGACATAAACACTCTCTCAGTTTTCTTTTTCTTCTCCCCCTGCTCGTCTTTCTCCCTCTCTCTGTCTCTTTCTCTGTCACCCTCCCCTCCTCTTTGCCTCTGTCTTTCCCTCCCTCTCCCCCCACTATGTGGCCTTTAACTTGCAGTCTTCCTGCCTTGGCTTCCCGATTGCCGCACGTATAGCCTTACGCCACAACACCCATTTCCCAGTTTTCTTTAGTAAAGTGAGTCACAGTAAGCCTCGTGCTCACATCCCGTTGCATTGCAGTGGACAGTAATGTGTGTAGGATCGATTTAGGTGCCATAGGGGAACTGGTGAACAATTTTTTAATACATAATACTGTAAACACTATTTTTAATAGCACTTCTTGCTCACTTATTTACTTTTGTTTATTAACAATTCCCTACCTCCCAAACATGTATGTCCCGTGAAAGCAGGGACCACACCTTCTTCCCTGTTATATCTCCAGCACCTAAAACCATGCCTTGCAGATCATGGCTGCTTAGAAAATGTTTGTCAAGAGAGTGTATGACTCTTGTCTTCACAGACCCAGCAGTAGGCAAAGAACTATCAGCTGGGAACAAGTAGTGTATCCTCAGTACTTCTGCTCAACACTGTTAATAGGGTCATAATTTCTAAAAAGCCATCCATTATTCTGTATTCATAACTTGCTGCAATGTCTTCTTTTCCCCTCTTGTGTCTCGCCCATTTGCTTTTATCAGTCATCCTCCAAAAGAGAACACGGTGTTCTTTCAAAGAGTTCTGTCAGGGGAGATACAGTACTGCTCAGATCTAGGAGGAGAAGAATGACAAC
>PVKN010030575.1:0-12585 GCA_004027915.1 Capromys pilorides
CTACTTCTTGGAATTTTATCCATCCATTGAGCAAACTTACTGAAATGTCTGTGTAGGTCAAGCACTGTATAGTACAAAGTAGACAAGTGAGTAGATGCTGGCTGGGTTTTGGTGGGACAGCCTCGGCCAGGTGTGAAACTGCAGCTTGAAGCACTATAGCCGGCATCCAGTAGTGTTTTAACCTGCCTGTGGGGAGGGTTAGCACAGTGGAGGTTGAAAGTCCCAAAAGAGGTACAGTTTATTCTGAGTTTTGTCTTTTGAGATAGGGCCTCACAATGTTCAGGCTATCCTTGAACCCCCCCCATGTAACCCAGGCTGGCCTCAGACTCCTGGCAAGTGTGCCAGGCGTGAGGATTATAGCTGTGCACCACTACCCCTAGTTCAGAGTTCTACATTGAGAAGTTAGAGCCAGGAATGGTGGTACATGCCTGTGAGCTTAAGACTAAAACGGGCAACTTAGACCCTGTCTCAAAATTTAAAATGCAGAGGGTTCAGGGAAGGGGGTAGTTTGGTAACTTGCCTAGCATGCAATGTCTCGGGTACAGTCCTCAAAATGCAAAAGTAAAGTGAATTACCTGGTGAGGGGAAGGCATATTTGAAGACTCTATTTGGGAAGACATGAGGGAAGAGAGGGGCCCATTTAATTTCACAAAACATGGCATAGGATGAGGCTGGAGTGCTTTAGAATCTATCCAGAAGGTGCTCTCTCTTCCTGCGCTGGGCATTGAATTGTTTCCACCCTAATGAATTAGCAGAGCAGACAATCTATCATGGCTCTGTTTCCATCAGCCCTGGGTTCTATCCTCCAGCTCACTGTCCACTCTAACCCACCACCAGAAATGATTCAGCCATGTAACAAGCTTCCTTACTCTCACCATCCATCATCTCCAAAGGATTTGGGGATTCAAATGTTTGCCAAGCCAAGCATGATGGTGCACACCTGTGATAGCCCTCTGACAAGGAGAAGCAACTATAAATGTCCTGAAGATCTCGAGGGACTCCTCTGTCCCCACCGGAGGAAAGGAAACCCGACCGCACCCTACTGCATGTCTACCAGGGGTCTTCCTCCTGGAGGCCCAGGACTGAACACTCCCCTCCTGCGTGTCTGCCTGCCCTACAGGGTACTCAAGGCAGCGGTCACCACGCTCAACATGGGCTGCAGCTTCAGTCCATTTTCTCCGGCCATTACAGAGTGACAACCATTCCACCACACCGTCAACGAGTCATTGATTAGTTCAGGACCATTACAGTCTAGCTCCTTCCCGACTGATCTGTTCTAATGCATACCCCCTCTGTGTACTAAAAGGGCTCTGGCGGGGTTCTGTTCCTTACAACCCCAGCCCTGTCAAATCTACCCTCTACTCTGCCCCCACCTCCCTCAAAAAGCAGTCAGTCTCCTGAAGACCAGCAGATTTTGCAGTATTTTTAATGCACAAAACAAAAGAGGCCAGCTAAGTGACCAGCTTTCATTCCACACCCAGAGCTCTCAAGTACAGACACAGACGGCTTGGGAAATAAGTTACAGTTCACAGTGCCTTAGAGCTGGGGACGGGAAATGCTATTCTATGGGCTTCAAAGAGGGTGAGGATTTTCTGAAGACTAAAGGGTGAAAATAAACGCTTCTGAAGTTCGGCAGAAACCCAGTCTTCAGGAAAGAAGGTGAAGTGGCTGCAGGCAGCACAGAGCCAGGCGATGCTCAGCCGAAGTCCAGCCTGCTCTGTGGGAAGCCAGTAAGGGTAGCTGGTGCAAGCGCCCCTTCATTCCACATCATTCCCCTCAGCTTCCTCAGACACTGTGGCACTCCAGAAAAGCAGCCAGTGAAACGGGACAGTTCTCCAACTTCTCCTGGGCTCAGCAGGTGACACTGCACCTCCTACCCTCACCCAGCCTTTTCAGTGCACATACACCTTCTGCTGCTCCATGGCCTGGTGCACCTGCAGCACTGTCACCGCCTCTTCTATCTGTGGGACACACGTCACAGGGGTTAGTACAGCTGCCCCAGCCCTGGGTAGAGATTCCTGAATCACTTCTGTAGTGCTCTCAAACCCTGCTGCTTACAAGACCCACTGCCCCTGTCACTTCCTCAAGTTACAGCTTCACTGCTGAAGACAAGAAGAATCTTAGCCTTTTTTTTTTTCTTGCAGTACCAGGGAGTGAACTCAAGACCTTGCTAAGGTTTTTTGTTTTGTTTTTGTTTTTGTATTTATTTTGCAGATCCGGGGATTGAACTCAGGCCCTTGCGCTTGCCAGGCAAGTGCTTATTCTACTGAGCTATCTCCCCAGCCTCCCTTAAGCCAGAATCAGAACTGAGTCAGAACACAGCTCCTTTTACCAACACCCTGTCTATGAAATAACCCAGAATTAACCTGGAAGGGCTGAAGTAGCAAAGCCTCTCCCATTCTCAGCCTGAGCAGGTCTTTGGGTATTACCATAAGTAAGATCAACTTTACTCGTCCTGGCATGTCTAAGACAGCCCCTGTCCTTAGGGCTCCTGCCACCCTACCTACCTTAGCTTGGAGGGACTCTGGAGATTCCAGCAAGAGCAGCAACTCGGAATTGTCCATCTCCAGCAGCATGCCTGTGATCTTGCCAGCCAGCACGGCGTAAACCTCAGGGATAAGATGATAGAGACGCTCCCCTGTGCGGAACAACCCCCGACTGCTATGCACACATCTGGCTCACACCCTAGCAACCCAGGAGTGGTACCAAGAAAAGCAGTGAGGACATTGGGTTCTTGTCCCTGAAACATTACTTCCAGGCTGTGTCATTACATCTTATTGGGACTTCTGTTGTGGATCATAAAGTGGGCAGAGCAAACCCCATTGTGATGGTATGAAAAAATCGGATAATATATGTGAGCAAATTATAGCATGGAGTTTGACACAGAATTGTTGTTTAAAGACTACTCTTCTGTCCCCTTGTATACAGGCGCAATCATATATGCCTACGATGCCAGGTACTTAGGAGATGAGACAGGAAGACTGGAAGTTCGAGACCAGCCTGGACAACGTGACAAGCTCTCCTCTTGAACACAAGCAAGTACAGTGAGCACAGGATTTTTTCAAAAGACTATTCATGTTCATTTTGCAAGAAACAATTCTGACATTAATTCTAGACAGGATATGGTAATACTGAACTTGAGATTGTGTGTGTGTGTGTGTGTGTGTGTACCAGGAATCAAACTCAGGACCCTGTGCTTGCCAGACAGGTGATTGTGTCGCTGAGTTATATCCCCGGCCCTGAACTTCTCAGGAAGCAGGAAGTGAGAAATATAGAAAATAAACTCACATCCCACCATGAGTTATTTCTAGCAACAAGGCCTCTTGTTGGTGCCAACCCACCTTGGGAAGGGTATGAAGGGTTCAGCCAGGATCACACCCTTGCATCCAGAGTGTGAGGAGGCTTCCCAGAAGGAGAATGGCAGTGTTTAAAGAGACCTGTTGACAAAGCTTTCTACCTCTATTGAGCTTTTTATATTTTTCTTTGGTGGTGAAGTAGCAAGACCCTAAGCTGAGGAAACAATGGTATGGTGCCAGTGAGGGCCTCTACTAAAAGGCCTGGACATCTTGGTGGCCATGCAATAAAGAACCTGACAAAGAGGAACAAGCCTGCTCACTTATTCACAGCTAGCAATGCCTTTAGCAAGACCTGTCTTGGGCTCTCAGAGTGGAGACAAACTGCACAAGGACTTGAGAGACCAGTGGAACCGCCCGTACTTATCCAACACACAGCTATTTCCCACTATCCTGCAGAGGGTACCAGAAGACAGATGAAATTTGGCAAAGCTTCCTCTGGTTAGCAGAAGTATGAAGACCTGTAATACCCAACTCCAGCATACCCTTATGCTGCTGCCTGGCCCTGACAGCCCTGCATCCATCACAGAATGGCAGTGCCAGAAAGAGCCTCAGTCTAATTTTTAAGACAGGAGAACAGAAGCCTCGAGGGTCCAGGTGGCTTGGATAAGGTCACCCAATGGCTTCATCAGTGACCAAAATCAAAATTCATCTTCACATCTGACCTTACTCAGGTGTCCCTGACAGGCTAGCCAGCACCCAGCCCCGCCTCCCCTGGCCAGCAGAGGAAGCACTCACCAATCATCTGCTTTTGCTCATGGAGCGGAGCTGCAGCCAGCATGGACGCGGTCAGCGGCTCCTGGCCAGGAACGTGCACGGCAGGCTCCTGGACCTGCAAATGGCACCAGGGGCACATCTTTAAACCACACAGATGGGAACGGTCTCCACGTACTTACCCTGTTAGGTCCACATGGGCTTCCAGAAAGGCTCTGGAAGAGCTGGACAAAGTCCTACCAAGGGCATACAAATTAAAAATCAAAACTATGCTCTAAGCTACACACCCTATGAGTCTAAAAACCCAATGAATGCTGCCAAAAGAAGCCCATGTGTCACTAGCTACTTTGTACCAAACAAAGCATTTTATCAGGCAGCTGTCATGGGAATTTCCCCAGCACCTTTCAGACCCTGCCACATCTTAGTCACTTTGAAAGTGTTTTTAAAAATTACTCTTGTTCATTTTGCAAGAAACAATTAAAACTAGGCACACTGAAATTCTAGATAATGCCGAATTTGAGACCTTTATTTTATATTCTTTCATTCTTTTTTTAAACTTTATTTATTTATGTTATGGCTCAGTCTGCCCTAGGGGTGGGGCTGGCACAGCCTGTGGTGCCAGGGATCAAACTGGGGTCCCTGCGGTTGCCTAAGCTTGCCTAAGCAGGTACTTTAGACCACTGAGCTATCTCGCCAGCCTGACAGTCTTTTTTTATTTTTTTCCGGGACCAGGGTTCAACTCACAACCTTACATTTGCCAGGCAGGCACTTGTGCCACAGAGCTATCTTCCTGGCCCTTTTCATTTAATTATAAAATATTTTCACTTCTATTTTGAAGCCTAGTTACATCTTATCACTACTCACCATATTCTTTTCTCCTGAGATAGAGTTTAACTATGTAGCCAGGCTGGCCTTGAACTCCTAGCAATTCTCCTACTTCAGCCTTCCAAGGGCTGATATTACAGGGGCACGCCACCACAACCAGCACGCATATTTTTACAATATCTTTCCTACTGCTCAACAGAAATACTGAAGAAGTCCAACTTAATTTTGGTAATAACCTAGGCAAAACAACTCATAATTAGTAAAGTATGACCCTGGTCTGCCTTCATTTTGTTAGTAAAGTTGGTATTTCATGATTGTACACATTAATAAGGAAACTTTACAAGCTAAGAAAAGAATGAAAACCAAGGACCAAAAAGATAACACCTTAGCCAATTTTCTGAGCCAGGACTTCCAGAACCTACACTTGGCAGCCATCCTTACCCCATGGGCCCCACGTACAGTTGAGGAACATGTGCATGGCAGGAGAGATGGTCCTTCTGTAGAGCACGCCGTCCTGCCCATGGTCTGGGTACCAATGTTGGCTATAAAAAAATAAGCAGAATTTAATGGCTACTATCAAAAATACAAAACAGAAAATAGCAAGTATAGATTAGAAGAGAAAGACATTACAACACTTGAACACCGTTGGTGAAAATGTAAATGGTAGAGTCACTACAGGAAGAAAAAAAATAGCCTTCCAAAAGGAGATTCTGACTCATGTTAGAGCGTAAGTGAATCCTGAGGACACTGTGACGTGTGAAATAGGCCAGTCATAGACAACTACTGTATCACTGATTTGTATGACGTACCTAATGTACTTAAATCCACAGAAACAAAGCAGAATGGTGGTTGCCATGGGTGGTGGGAATTTAATGAGTACAGAATTTCACTTCAGCAAAACAAAGGACATTTTCAAGATGGATGTGGTGATGGTTTGCCTGATAGTGCGAGGGTACTATAGTTGCTGAACTAGTATACTTAAAAAATGCTGGAGGACTGAATTTATACATACTTTACCCAAAATTAAAAAAAATCCAGGTGGGCCAGATCTTGATAGCAACCTCGCATCAGGGACTGTATCTTACTCATTTGTGTATAATTCCCAGTGCCAGGCACGGAGCAGCACAGAGATGTGAGAACATCTGCCAAACGAACAAGGGAACAGAGGTGCCTGCCTTCCAGCCAAAACGTACACCCTTAGGCACAGCTGCTGTAACACTTCCTAAGGTTCCCATCCTCGAAATTTCTCAGAACAGAATGACTGCCCCATTTCATCTCCATTTTAAAGAATAGGGGATCAGAGAGGAGTCAGCAGAGGCCACAGAGTGGGTGGGTCTCGGGAGCTGAGGCCAAGCCAGCTCTGCGCTACACACAGCCTCTGACGTCAAGCCGGCTCACCAAGGCCAGTCACCATGAAGGCCAGTCCTGACTCCCCTCCAGTGGCAACCCCAGCACCACGACTGTGCCCCACCCTCCTCTGACTCCCATTCTTCTTGTCCTGCCCACACTCACCCACTCTCTTGGTGTGGGGTGCCAGCTGTGGCACCTGGGTGGAGGCCTGCCTGACACTGCTGACATGGGCCCGGAGGCGCCGGGGCAAGCCTGGGGGCCGGACCACTGAGGCAGCTGGAGGGCAGACAGCTTGTGACGCAGAGAAAAATGAAGAGAAATGTTGTGGCGGTGTAACCAGTGGCAAAATACCCTGAAAGTTCCAGGGCTGGGATGGGTAACTAGAAATTCATGGCAGAAAAATGGAATTCAGCTAGAAGGGGATGTGGAAATCTGCAATAACAAATCCGGTTTGTACCTACCCAGAGTCCCAAGCTGCATAAGAGCTATGACCACATACTCAGTCCCAACACAGTCTGAAGTGAGTTTGAACTTGGCTTTTAAGAAGAAAAGCCACTGATTACAATACAACCAGAGGAAGTTCAGTTTTTCAGCTTTGCAAGACCTTTCAGTCATAAATCAGAAACATCTTTGGAAATACGCATCATGGCCACCCTTCCCCTGGCTGGCAGGCATGGGCCCATGCCTGGTGCTTAACGCACATCTCCTTCAGGTCTACAATCAGAAGAGGAAACCGTGGCTGGGAGAGGCGAAGTGACATACTGAGGAAATGGCAGGGCCAGCTTGGTTCCCGTGGAACACACTGCCTCTCAGAGCCCACCCCTGTAGGCTGAGCTGAGAGCAGAAGGGGCTAGGTCACTTACACGAAGCTCTCTGGGGCTGGGCTGTCCACCTGGGGGTAGGCTGGACGGGGGCCATGGAGCCAGGGCCACTGTAGCATGCAGCCTGGGCCGGAGGCTGTGAGGGAGAAAAGGACCACAGGGTGAGGGGCTCTGCTCAACAGGCTAGGGAAGGAATCGCGCTCCCTCAGAGACAGCACTGCCAGACTCCACCCTCCCCTCCAGGGGGCAGCTAGCAAAGGCCTGGAAAGCTGGCACGCAGGCTGCTCCACCCCATCTCGGGGTGCCCATTAGCCCTGAATGCTTCAGGGCCACGTCAGATTGCAATCCTTGCTCCTTACTAGGCCCAATCCAATGGCTTAGATTAAGAAAGGTGACGCATCCTCCTGTGGGGCACGCCAGCTCAAGCAGCTGCTAAAGGTGAGGGAAGACCCCCAACCCAGAAGCCTGCAGTAACTTACATTTTCCCAAACCACGCTCCTCAGAGCTACGTGACGTGCTAATGAGCTTCCCCCCTAGATGACCATCTCAGGAAACTACATACGGCATGCCTGCTGAGAAGAGCCATCACAAATACTGGCATATTAGCAGAGGACAACTGACAGAGTAAAGAAATTTTAAGCTTCCTTTCGTTTAATGAAAAATCTCCCAAACTTACTTGCCCATACTCTCTGCACAACACTCAAGAGTTTCTCTCAGACTAGAAGATGCTGTTTGATAGCGGTACACTCCACCTCCTCACAGATGGAGACACAGAAGCGCGAACGGCCTGCCTAGCGAGTTTCAGCCCTATCTACTCTTACCCATGAAGCTCCCACCTCCCTGCTCTAGGGAGCTGTCTGGAGGAGGTGGGAGGGAGCTATGCACAGACTGTCACCTGGGGTACAGCAGGCAGGAAGTAGCTGCTGGGCTGCTGGAAGGAGCCCACAACAGGGCGGCCCAAGGCCTGCGCTGTGGAGAGGCGCTGCATGTACTGGTTGGTCAAGATGGCTTTCCGCTCCTCTTTGCGCTGGGCCAGTGCCACATACAGTGGCTTGGTGCCCACGATACACCCATTCATCTCTGTCACAGCCTTCGTCGCCTCTTCCGGAGAGGAAAAACACACAAAGCCAAATCCCTTGCTGTGGCCACCCTCTGTCATCACCTAAAAGCAAGACAAGACAAGGATTGCTGGGGGCAGCGAAGGAAGCTCCAGCGCCATGCTCCCCCTCCTTCCTCAGAACTGAACCCCACAGCTAGCAGATCTATGAAATATCCATGTTTGGGACAACTGTCCACATCAACTTTTCTGAGGCCTGAGGCCTACTATGTGCTAGACATTTTACATGCCTGTCCAGCTCACACACAGCCTCCTTATAAGGGAGGTACCTCAACCCCTACTTTCTCAGGGAGGGAAAAAGAGTTAAAAAGTAACTTGTTCACCAGATAGAGTGGTGCACCAGAGGCTCAAGCAGGAGGATCACTTCAAGTTCAAGGCCAACTCAAGCCACACAGAAAATTGAAGGCCAGCCCGAACCACACATAGCAAGACCTTGTCTCAAAAAAAAGAATGACTTATACAAAGTCGCCCAGTCAGGGGCTCCACACAGCCAGGACTCAGCTCAGCACCTGGTAACCTCTATTGGCTCTGCAAGGCTCTGCGCCAGGGTCTTCAGGAGTCTGGGGAGGCTGTTCTCAGCTGCTGTATCTCTCTTACCCAGCCTCCCCTGATGTCAGTGTGGTACAGTTGTTAAAACTACAACAGTAACATTGGTGCAATGCTGATAACCACTACACCATTAGCGCCTATTACCTACAGTGTACTACCTAAATCCCGGACTTCATCCAGATCTCATTTTTAAAACTAGCATTCTTTTCTTCAGTTTTTTGTTTTTTTTTAATGTGTGTGTGTGTGTGTGTGTGTGTGTGTGTGTGTGTGTGTGTTTGGTTAGGGTTTTTTTTTTTGGTACTGGGGATTGAACTCAGGACCTTGCACTTGCTAAGCAGGTGCTTAGGCCACTGAGCTATCTCCCCAGGCCACATTCTTCTCTTCAGGATCAGATCCACACTGCATTTCTAACCTCCCTATAGTCAAGACACTGGCCTGATTCATACTCTAGAAAGACTAAAGTTCTTTTAACTCCTGCCTCCTCAGAAGCCATGTTTTAAGCCAGGTGTGGCAGCACATGCCTACAGTCCTAGCACATAGGAGGCTGAGGCAGGAGAACTGCCACAGATTTGAAACCAGCCTGGGCTACACAGTGACTTCAAAGCTAGCCTGAACTACATCATGAAAACCTGTCCAAAAAAAATCATGTTCTAACTCAGTGAGTTTCAAGTTGCTAATTCTCAGCATATCCACAGGTCCACACATCCTTTTCAAGGGCATCACTGAAAGAATTTTGGGGTCTATGAATGGGAATAAAGTACATCTTTATTTTCTTAGTTCCTTTTCCATATGGAAAAATAAATCCGCAATTTTAGCCATACCTATAACTGTCAAAGAAAAATCAAATATTTTCATGTCATTACTGATCTCAAAATATCATTTATGATGCTACTTTGACAGATCTCATTTTAATGTGTTTGTTACTGCTATTGCTTTAGTACTGAATTGTAGTTCAATACAATTTTTTTTGGTACCGGAAATCAAACTCAGGCAAACAATATGCCACTGAACTATACCCCAGGCCCCCCATTCTTTAATACTACTATTAATTTTATGTATTTAAAAATACTCTTAGAAGTACTACATAGTCTCACAAGACAGCCAAAGACTATTAAGAACTTCTATTAAGAACTGTTCTATTAAGAACAGGAGTGGTGGCACACACTGTAATCCCAGCACTCTTGGAGTCTGAGGGAGAGGGTTGCAAGTTTAAACCCAGCCTACGCAATTTAGTAAGATCCTGCCCAAAATTAAAAAAAAAAAAAAGAAATGGACCAGGCAAGTATCTCAGCAGAAGGCTCTGATTCAGTCCCCAGTATAAAAAATAATAATAAAATTAGTAAAGATAATACCTATGTGGGCTGCGGAGATAGCTCAGTAGTCTAAGTGCCTGTCAAGTGCAAGAACCCTGGGTTTGACCCCCTGTACTGCAGGGTGCGCTGTCCCCAGGACTGGGTATGGTGGCTCATGCCTGTAAGGCCAGTGCTGGGGTGGCTCAGACAGGAGGACCACTACTAGGCCAAGCTACGTAGTGAGACTCAGTACCAAATACATTAACAAAAAAAGATAATATATAAATATATATCACACTTATACAGAACTTAATCTGAACTTGCTAGTGGTATATAATGATTAATTTATAATAGAAAAATATAAAATTCCCATCTTATTAAACGGCCTACTAAAAAGATGATCACCTCAGGTATGCCTCAACTCTGTGAAATCCAAACTTATAGCGTCCCTTTGTCCATGGAACCCTCAAGGTCAGTTAATCTCCTGAATGTACAGGTACTGTGTGGTAAATAATCACAACAATCAATACTCCCAGGCTTAGGATATGCAGATGGCTCCACAGGCAGCCAGGTGAGTAGATGCTAAGCTAGGAAATAGTACAACTGGGTGAAGATCAACTGAAAGACACCAGCTTTCAACCACAGTACTAGGCCACACGCACGCACTGCCTGGGAAAGAGGGCCTGTGGATTTTGTATCACGTAACTCAAATTTACTGTCCCATAGTTTTCCGTCATATCTGTCAAAGGGTCCATAACCCAAAGAGCCTAAGTGGTTTAACACACACTGGGCTTCCTACAGGAAGTTTAGGATTTAACAGACAAAGGAGAACTTCCTAACCACTTCTTACGAGTCGAAACATCACATCACGCGTGCTTGGCCCCCGCCCATCTGTCACCCACTGATCTCTCTGGGAGAGACCTCATCCCTATCCCCGGCTCCCTACCTCCTCACAGCCAAGTCAAACACAGGCACCACTCACACTTCCTCCAAGCCTCCCCTTCAGTTCCACTGAGGTCCCAAAGCTCCACCTCCAGTTCTGCCTCACCCCCTTCTTAAAATACATGAGTTATCAATGGTCTGACTTCCTCAGTAGACTATCAGCTCCTCAAAGGCAGGGACCACATCCAGTTTATCTGATGCATTGTTACATGTTTTCCAGAGCCTTGCACAGAATGAATAAACATTCAGTCATGTTTTTGTGGCATAGAGGATGGAGCCCATGCCAGGCAAATATTCTACCATGAAGCTTCCACCCAGGCTTTTTTTGTGTGTGTAGGCTAGGGCACTCTACCACTGAGCTACTTCCCCAGGCTTTTAATTTTGAAAACGGGTGTCACAAAGTTGCCCAGGATAGCTTCAGGTTCTTGATCTTCCTGCCTCAGCCTTCCAAATAACTGGGATTACAGGCATGTGCCACAGTACCTGGCATATTATATCCTCCTAAAATCATCTGGGCAATTATTTTTTAACTTTTTTTAAATATATTTGTTCAGGGTCTCACTACATAATTGAGACTTGTAGCAATCCCCCTATTTTCAGCTACCATAACACTGGGATTACAGGTGCGCAGTCACTACGCCTAGACTCAGTGGCTGGCTGAGAATGCCTGAGGGTGGGGCCAGCAGGCATGTGGTATGGGGGATCAAACCCCAGTCCCTGCTCTTTCCTAAGCAGTGTGCAAAAAAAAAAAAAATTTTTTTTTTGAGACAGGTTCTCACTCTCTACTCCAGGCTGGCCATGAGCTCACGGCAACTCTCCTGCCTTGGCCCTCCAAGTGCTAGGGTTACAAGTGTGCTACCACACTCAATATCTGGGGAATTTTTTTTTTTTTTTTTTTTTTTTTTTTTTTTTTTTTTTTTTTTGTCTTTTTGAAACAAGGTCTCGCTATGCAGTTCAGGCTGGCCTTGAGCTCACTTTTGTAACCCAGGCTGGTCTCAAACTCACACTGATCCCCCTGCCTCAGCCTCCCAGTGCTGGGATTACAGGCATGAGCCATCACACCCAGCTGAGGAATTTTTTGAGCTAGAGTAGAATGGCCAGGTGTTATATCCCTGGTGCCTCACAGGGCTGAACACAGTGGTGCTGCAGAGATGGTAAAGAATGATGCAGCCCAGCTTTCATTTTTCAGAAGGGGCAACTGAGGTCTAGAAGAGCTTATCTCACTGGGCAAGGCCAGGTAACAAAAGTCTACAGAAATACGGAGCCATAAACATCCGGAACCTAGCATAAGGTAGACACTGGCTTACATGTCTTTTTCTTCCCCTGCAACTAGACAAGGCTGCAGACAGACTTTCAGCTCTGCTGGGGTCACACAGAGCCCAAGAGGAGGCGCTCAGCATGCCCTCCCTGGCTTCCAGGGGCGAGGCTCGTGGGGACAAGAGGGAGAATGAAGGAAAGGCTACTCTCAGGGGGTGCTGCGGCCCTCACCTTTGCACTGGTAATCACTCCATAGGGAGAGAACACTGTCCTCAGCTTCTCGTCACCGATGGAGTCGTCCAGGTTCTTCACATACAGGTTCACACCCTAAAGAAAGGGAAACTCACTGGAACCATTCCCAACGC
>PVKN010030576.1:0-12703 GCA_004027915.1 Capromys pilorides
AAGACATATCATCTCAAAAAAAGTGATAGTCTTGCCTTTTCCTTTCAAATCTCCTCCCCCACTATGGGGATGCCTATGGGGATGCTTGGTAGATGCCCTTTCCATACTGAGGAGCTTCTGTTATACACCTGATGTGTTGTATGTTCTTATCACTAAATGTCATACACTGCTTTTTGAACACATATTGGAGAACTTTGTATGTAGGACAACGTGCCCAATACTACATTTAGTATATCATAAGATTTGAAAAATGCTATCCAACAGATTTCAGTTATGACTGAAGAGAAGCAGAGAAACAAACAGAAAGAATTAATGGTGTCTGTCTAGATAGGAAGATTTGGGATGCTTTTATTCTTTTCCTGATAATTTTCTATATTTTCCGATGACCGAATATATTACTTGTATTCAT
The DNA here is from genome assembly GCA_004027915.1 of Capromys pilorides. Taxonomy (NCBI): domain Eukaryota; kingdom Metazoa; phylum Chordata; class Mammalia; order Rodentia; family Capromyidae; genus Capromys; species Capromys pilorides. Next base: position 410 of record PVKN010030576.1, read on the forward strand.
AGGAGAGAGAGAGAAGCACAGGAGGAAATTGCAACAGACACGATTCTCCTGTACTTCAAATGGGGGAACACTGAGCTTGCACGGGAAGCTGAGCTGTGTGGCTATGTGCCAGGCGACTAGCATGGGTGGCAAGTGTCTCGGGTTCTAGGGGAGCCTGTGAGAAAGCTATGGAGCAAGTAGGGCTCTCCAAGGTAGCTTCCTGGAATAGAGGCGCTCCCTAGAGTGGAGTGCTCCAAAGAGCACACAGTCAGGAGCTGCGGCATAGAGGGAGGAGTCTGTGTTCAGCTGCCCTGATGTTCTTTCACAAAAGAAGTCCTGTGAAGTCTGCTTACCTGGATCTGCTTGGTAAGGAGGACAGAAGCTGCTTACTTTTGATGTTTTGGATGTCATGGTGACTTGAGCCTGGAAAACAAGCAGATCTGAGGCAAGGGAAGGCTGATGAATACTTAAGCCAATCCCGTTCCTACAGGTAGAATGGCCCATGGAGGAAACTGCCTATGTGCTTTGCGCAGTTTATTATGGTGACAGTTGAAGATGAGGACGGTAGCACCCTGAAGGAAGCGCGTCTTCTCAGTGATGCACCAGGTTAGAATTCCTGCTGCCAAAATCATTGATTTGCTCATGTCACATGCTTCGTAAGTATTGTTAAAGGAAACTCGAAGTTGGCCTTGAAAAAATAAAGGCCCTAGCCAGGTGCAGTGGTACCTGTTTATAATCCCACCATTCCTCGGAGGGTGAAACAGAAGGATTCTATGTTCTAGCCCAGTCTGGCAACTTAGTAAGATCTTTCTCAAAATAAAAAATGAAGAAAAGGGCTGGGGATATTGCTAGATGTGAAGGCCCTGGACTTAATCCCTAGCTCTGGGGGAAAAAAAAAAAAGACTGTGGCTCTAATCTTAACGTTTTAACTCACAATAAGTAAAGCAGTTGAGGCCCTTCTAGGTGTAAGATTTGAATTTGTTTCTTACAGGGGAGGAGAATACATATGGAGGACAAGGCCATGTCTTTGGCCCCTCCATTTCTCCAGGGGCTAATGGCCCAGCAGAATCCACTGTGAGATCTGAAATACAAGAAATATTTTTAAGCAATAAGGAAATTAAAGCCCTTCCAAAATAGGGATTCAGTTGTGTAGAACAGCTTGTAGTATGAACCCAGTAGCTCAGATTTCCTCACCTATGGGGTGGTTAGAAACCAATTTATAAAGTTGGATGAAACATCCCTAAATATTGAGCCAAATATAAACAAAATATAAGTAGTCAGATGGTCTTTCTTATAACTATTGGACTCTTAGCACAAAAGAAGACATGAACAATACTTAAAGCAATGACCATGTTGTTTCAATAAAACTTTATTTGTGGAGATCAACATTCAAAGGTTCTATAATTTACATGTCACAAAATGTTATTCTTCTGTGCTTCATTTTTCAACCACTTGGAAACGTGACATGCATTTTTAGCTCAGGCTGTACATAAAGGGGCTGTGAGAGATTTGTCTCATGGGCACTCATTGGCCAACATAGGCCTTCCAGGGTGGACTTGATTTAGCAGAATTGGTAGGCAGCCCAACCTCATCTGTTAGGGAGGCTTTCTTGTCCCTAGCTTGACCGATCCACTGAACTCTCCTCATGGGAGTTAAATGAGTGATTTTCCAGAACTCAACCCATTGTCTTCACCTCCGGCTACCTCTAACTGATGTCTGTTGTCCAGGTCGCTTGGTATTTCTTCCCCAGTCCCTCTCTGTCTGTCCCTCTCCAGTGCCCCGTTCCTTTTCTCTTCCTTGGACACACATCTTGCCGACCAGTGGGGAAGCTCAAGGCAGGGACACACCTGTGACCAAGAGCCAAGAGCGGAAACCCAATCCATAAAATGGCCTCCCTCTTCTAGTTTCTGAGAAGCAGCAAACTTTCTATGTGCTTCTTTTTAAAATGCAACAATGTAAAGGTCACAGAGCAAGACATGAAACTCGGGGTTGTAATAAGGAAGGAGAAATAAAAAATAATGACAGAAATAAATTGTCATAAGAGGGGATACAGTTATGATTTATTGTGATATTCTACAAATTTGGAGGTGATTAAAAGCCACCTAAAATTCACATTAACAAGTCACATAAAAATGGAATTAAACTAGTGGGCATAATGTGGCAGGGTGTAAAGAAAAATCATGACAGAAATAAATTGACAGAAGAATGATACTATTCAAGTTTTACTCTGTGGCACTACCCTGACAGGAGCGTAGTGTTTTAATTTTAGAGTTTGGATGAGTTTTTGGAGTTCATTAAAGGCCCACATTAAGAATCTCATAAAAGTGAGAAGAAATTAGTGACCATAATGTGGCAGAGGAAATAAAGAAACAATAATGACAGAAATAAATTGACAGAAGAATGATACACTCAATGTTTCACTCTGACACCCTCTATTAATAGGCCGCTGCAAGCTGGAACAAATGTCATTCATATTTTAGCCAAAGTATACCACTAATTAGGCCAGCTCTCTGCACTGGAATTAGATTTGAGATCCCTCACCTTTAGAGTGGAATCATTTGAATTCTAAAGAAAAGAGCTGGTGACAGAAAAAAAAACTTTCTGCTTGGGCTTTTCTAATGAGATAAAATTCCCCCTTCTCCCCATTTCGCAGCTATAATTGCTGATTATGTTGTTACATAGCCGCGGCTCTCCGCGCTCTCCTCCCATCATTATGATCTAGTCTGGCATATCAGGCGGCTTCAAACGCAGACTGGAGTGGTTTGAGTCTAATTTAGCACTCATTTAGGCCGCAGGTACCACACAAGGTAAACACTGCATTGTTATAATTAATTACCCCTTAGGCCTCGCCAGGTCATCTCTGTTTCAGCTGACCCTTATAATAATAAGGCTGCCGGGCATATTGTATTTCTTTTGACAGATTAATTAGAAATTCAGCCGTGGAGGTACAAAGCAACTCGGTCATGAATATTTAAATGGCCTGACACAAAAAATCTTGAAAGGGCTGCTGAACTACATGACGGACAGGGGATATTAGGCAAGTGACTCTAATCAATAATCTCTTGATCTCTTACATATTAATACACTGCCTGCTGTTATTAAGCTCCGTAATAAGGAAGGGGAGAGAAAGTTAGTGTAGCTCTGCTGTAGGCCTCGGCGAGGCCCCCAGTGATTACGCTAACTGACTGAGAAAATGCACAGAGGAGCCCGGCCTCAGCCTCTTCAATCTAATCCAATCTTAAGGAATGGCAGCTCTGAGGAGCACCGACTGGATAATTATTGGCGCTGACAAGGTGAGGGCGTTTGCAGGCAAATGAGCTCGGAAGCAGCCCCAGTCCCCAGACCACCCAGAGCAGGGCAGGGGAACACCAGCCCACGCTGCTGTTCACCTTGTCAGGGCGGGAGCAGCAGCACCAGGGACCCCGGGGTCCCACGGAGACTGGGCCTGGGCGGTGGCCGTGAGGGCCAGGGGCAAACCCGCCTGTTGTCGGGGCAACTCTGACACCAAGTCAATGAGACTTCCTGGGGTCCCTTTGCGCAGCTCCAGCAATGCCAAGGCCACTGTGTGAATTAAGTAGCAGAGGCAGCTGCATATCATATAAATTCATTATGGGAGATACTGCGGCCTCGCAGCCCAAAGCAAGTTGCATGTCCTGTCACTCTGGATGCCCTGTGGCCCATGAGGGCTCCATGCTCTGCAACCCAGGATGGCCTCTTGTGGATCTGGGAACACCATGCACCCAAGGCTCCCTGCGGAGCTGGAGGAGGCGATGGGCCTAACTGGTGCCTAACTACGGTGGCTGGCTGGACCAACAAACTTAGCTTTGAGGTGTTGAACAACACTGACCTCAGAGATCTCTGTGCTGTGACTGCAGAGGGATGCACTGAGGCCATATGCAATGGGAATAAATAGGAGGCTGGAGTCTCTTGGACCCTGAACCTTTGCTCAGGCTGCTAGCTATCAGCTGACACTGGAATGGGACACAGATCACCACTATATACACAGTGCCCAAGGGGGGCTCCTCGAGGCTCAGGAGCCTCACCAGCATCCAGTAGAGAGCCCCTCACCAGCATCCAGGAGGATTAGGCTGCAGTAAGCTAGGAAAGACTATGCCCAGCTGGCTGGATCCAAGCTCTGGGTAGAGATGCTGGTTTCCTGGGTTTCCCTAAGACTTTGAATTCTCTTCATGAAAGAGAAATGTTTTTCTTTACACTGTAGAAAGAGGAAGTTGTTTAAGTTTCAGATGAATCCTCCTTCTCTGAGAGCTCTGTCACCCTCACCCTACCACAAGGGACTGCACGATTGGGAAGGATGAGGAAGGTCTTGCTATGGCTGGCTGCAGGAATCAGTTACAACTCTGGGCACACCTCCACAGGAAGTGTTTCCCTCTTTGATGTAATGCATGGGACTGACACAAGATACAGGACGGTGTCCAGTCAGGCTCTGGAATCTTCTCCAGGACTTGGCTTTTTTGCAGTTCATGGGTTTGGAGGACAGGGTCCATGCAGCCCCTTTCAGTGTTTACCTTCCGAATATTTCCTTTAACCCAAGGCAAACCACACAAAATACAAAGCTTGACATGGGGCTTTGGAGTCAGACTGATCAGAGTGCATCTTGGCCTCACTGTTCAGTCCTGTCCGCCTTTGCTGCCACCTCTCACAGATGCTATGGGCTGGTTGGTAAGCAGACAAAGTGGAAAAGACAGCGGCCTCAGAGGCAGAGAGATCAAGTTTACCCTCTGCTCTGGTAGCAATAACCGCCTCCCTCATGTTCCTATTGCCTGAACTGCAGGTCGGCCTTAAAGCTCTGTCCTGAACACTTTCCTCTTGAGGACCAAAAGTATGTCTTTCTCACTGTCTCTTCTTAGCACTCTCTGGCATTGTCCTAGTCATTTTCCTTTGCTTGAGACAATATTGAACACCCAAAGCCAAAAGGAAGAAAAATTTATTTTGGCTCACGGTTTGTAGATGTTTCAGCCTATATTTAGCTAGCACTAGGGTAGAAGCAGCACAGAGTGGGGGAAGGGACATGGCAGAGGAAACACTGCACATCGTGGTAGCCAGAGTGAAAGAAAGGAAGAGCTACTCATCTGGGCCACTCTGCCCAGTGACTCACCTCCCACCCCCAGCAGGGCCCACTTCCTGACCACAAGCCATGTGCTAGTCCCTATAATCCAATCATCTTCCAAAAGCCCCACCTATGAGTGCATGAAGCTATGGTGGGACATCTAGGTACCACCCAGAACAGGTCAAAGGTGGGGTGGCAGTGGGATCATCTTCAGGGATTTCTCTATAATATTCTATTGTCTGAGTATCCTTTCCTATAGAAATCTGTTGTCAAATAAGAACCTCATCTGAGTTCTATCCATGTGAAAATTCTGGAAAAAAGAAATAAGACATTCTGCTTTGTAGAATTTGCTTCTACCTAGCAGAAGAACCATTGAGGAGTGCCTAATGAAAGACTAGGGGAGGACAGAAGCAGAGGCCACCAGTAGCTGTCCTTCCAAAGGCCTGACTATGGCCTTTGTATCCGACAGTGTCAGGTCAGGGTGTATAGCATAGGTTTTTTTTTTCTTAATACCCATGGCAGAATGCTTTCCTAATGTGATAAATAGAACCACCATGAGCCTAGGTCAAGGTCACCACTGGGGAAGCTGATGAAGAACTTGAGATGCAAGCTTTCTCTTGGGAGCCCTGGAGACAGGTTTGATGGAACTTGTAGATAAAGGCGAAACTGAGCAGTGTGAACAAATAGGGGGCAGTGACTGTGGGCTTTCAAAGGGAAGAAACAGAAAAGGAAGAGGGAAGGTGGGAGGCTAGGATTACAGAGAGGAAGTAGGTTCTGAGTTGTGGAAACAGGTGAAAATATTTTCTTTAAAAAATAGGGTTAATAAGCAGCCTACTCATACAGGTTTCCAACCTGATGGTGTTAACCATTCCATGCATCCCAGGTGAGGAAACTGTGATTCTTCTGTGAGTTTTGTTCCCGTGTCTGATTCTTTCCTATTTTATTTAGTGGAAAATAAAGACAGTAAATAATTTTCATAGCTGCGTCAATAAGGTACAGAATACAAGATGGGGAAGCAAACAGAATTCAATGAAGCATAAACGCCAAGCCACGCTGGAGTCATTGGGCCCCAGTAATCTGGGGGCACATTGGGGAGAACAGTTGATTGCCCAGGTGAATTCCTGCCTTGTGAGTGTGGAGAAGGACAGGAACTGTGGAGGAGAAGCACAGGTTTGTGCTGGTCTGAGTGAAACAAGCATCTTTCTCTGACTGAAGGTCCCTTGTGCTGTCTTTCCTGCTTTTGTCATCTTTGACCTCAGGTGGTTCCAGGCACGTGGGGAACTCAGTCTTTCTTTGTGGGGAGTGGGGGTTGGGGGATGGGTGCTTTAGAAACTCCCGCCCAGCACAAAATGGCATGGTGCTGAACAGGGAAGACCAGCCTGAGCACCAGCAGGCCTACAGTGTGGCACCTACCAGCCACATGATCTTTGACACTTCTGGGAACCATCCAATTGCCACCAAAGTATGACCCTGAATGACAAAACCATTTATACTGTAAGCCACTGTCTTAGTTACTTTTCTGTCGTTGCTGGGACAAATACCCGACACACAAGCTTAGGCAAGGAAAGGTTTTATTTAGCTCACAGTTCCTGGAGATTTTAAGATGTTGCCCCCACTTTATGGGGTGTAGAGTAGAGGCTGGGGGGCTGCCGTGTCCAGGATGATCTGCTCCATACCTCCAGAGACCGCCACCTGGAGTGGGGGAACCCTTCTGACAGCGGGTGCTGTCAGTTTAGCGTTTCGCGCCTCTCTTGGCCACGCCCCCTAAAGCCCTGCCCTGGTCCTTTGGTCCCTCCCCTCGAGCCGCTAGCTTGACAAGTCTATGATTTACATGAGGCTTTGGGGGGACAACTACATACAAACCACAGCAGCCAGCATATGTTGCTTGTTCTCTTTGGCTGGGGGTCCCACTGATACCCCAAGCCATCCAGAAAGGCCCCGCAGGGTGGCCTCAGAGTACCACTGGTGGTCACCTATTCTGATTATTTCATTGTTCTTAGCTGACTTTTCTTTCACTCACCTTTGTCCACCATGACCCAGTGCCTGGGCGTGGTGCCTGGTGTCAGCTGCATATGCGGGGCACCAGCAGTTGATGGACCTTGGAACTCAGAGCTGAGCAGGGCAAACCGTGTCCCCGAGTGTTGCCAAATGCTCTCTGCAGGGAAAGCCTTGCTTTTTGGTTGCATCCAGGGACTCAGAATAGTCTCTCAGGCTGGTGAGATGGTTTGGCGGTCTAAGCACCTGCCTGGAAAGGGCAAGGACTTGGGTTCGATCCCCAGTACTGCATGCCTTGCTGGTGCTGGCCCCAGAAGCGCAGGTGCACTGTGTTGGCCCTAAAACCAGGCATGGTAATGCATACCTATGAGCCCAGCTCCGGAGAGGCTGAACCAGCAGAATCGCTGTGAGCCTGAACTGCGTAGTGAGACCCTGTGTCAAATAAAATAATAATAATAAATAAGATAAAGAAGAGTCTGTCTCTGGGCTTGGACTCAAAATGGGAGTAGATAATTAAGGATAACAAAAATAATCTGAGAGTGACTGCCAATTTTAACACTCATGTGCAAATGTTGTTAAGTGTTGTACTTCTTGCATGATAACAATAAAAGCAGTAATGATGACAGTGATAACTTGTTTTCTTGAAGTTTAGCCAAGTGTTAGTGGAAGGTATAGCTCAGAGAACAGATTTCTTTACCACCCCCACCTTATTGCCAAATTATAATGAAGTGCAAGCCAAGAAACAAATTCATTGCAAATTGTATAAAAGATTTGGGGCCAAAATGAAGCTGTTAAAAACCACATCTGTAAAAATGGTGTAATTATCATGGGTGGGTAAAAATCTGGCAAGAATTATTTTCTTAAATAAGGCATAAAGGGGAACAGATGTGCTGTAACTGACACTTTTTTTTTCCAGTTTCACGAATTCTGTGAAAAGAGAAAAATTGATCTGATTTATCAGATTATCCTATTTATTACAGAGCAGGGAGAACCATGGAAAAGCCTCCCTTATTTTAGTCCCTTCTAGAGGAAGAGGATACAAAAGGACATGGAGAATATGCCTCGCAGCTAGGCAGGCTCTGGTGGGGACCAGAAGGGCTCTGTCTTTCTTGGACATGAAAGAGACACGGCACACATGAAGGCATCATTGACAGGAGTCCATGACAGGGAGGAGGCGACAGTGACTTCTAAGTTGAAAACCACAAACACAATGGAACCCTGATATCTCAGGGTCAAAAATGGGGTGAGAAAAATGGCCAAAGACAAAGACAAGCAGTTTAAGTCTGGAAATAATTATGGCTGAGTGAAGACAACTGAATTCCATATTACCTTGGTCAATGTCTGCAAAGGCAGTTGGGGGAGGTATTTGGGTTGGGTTTACTTTTTGGAGCTTAGCAACATAAATTTGTTGTCACTGATCTATTAAATGCAATGGACACATGTTGGCAAAGACGATCCAGCCAACGCCTGGAACTTATTAAGGGACAGCCTATGAAATGATCGCCTAAATGGGCCCACTGCACAATTTTAATACCCCATGACAACACTCAATTGTCAAATTCAGCTAGAGTGTCCAGGATGCTACGAAAATTAAGCCAGAAATTCCTAGATTTATTCTAGCTTTTTTTTTTTTTTTTCTTAAGTTAGGAACAGGAAATGCCAGTAAGCTGTGAGAAGCTAAGCAAGAAATAAGAAACGGGGAAGAAAAAAGGATGGTTTAGCATTTTACGAGATTTCTGCCATTAAATCTATAACGAATGTCTTTCACCTACCCTCGATAAAGAGGCAATGTGGGATTTTAACTGGACTTTTGGCTTTTCTTCATTTGATTTAAACCAAGGTAGAATTTCAAACAATAACATCGGAACACCTGGTTAACACGTTAGATGATATGTACAGTTGTAAATTGTAGTTTTAATAGTTGCTCTCTGGGGAATTTAAAAGGGTCTCATTGTTCTGTTTGGCAGATATTAAAAAAAAAAATCACAGACTATTTGGGGTTTAAGAGCTGAGCACATGACTTCAATGGGACGCAGCTCATGAAATTTAATCATTTGACCCCACTTGTGGCCAGTGTCCACGGGGAGGCCCGTGGTTGGTCACAGGCCGGGGTTTTTTGATTCCTCCACAAATTCATTGTTCAGCTTCAAGTTTATAGAAAGCTGTGTGCTTCATATTTCTAACAAAACAAGGGCCGTGTTTAAGTCTATGTGCGGAGAGAAAGCTCTACCAGGGCTGGCTGGCATCTAGGTGCATTCAGATGTGACTACAGCCACATGTTCTCCATTGTGTACTGGAGTCACCTTAGAAGAGAATGAGTATTAGCATGAGAAACGCTTTAGGTGGGCTGCTCTCTCTCTCTCTCTCTCTCTCTCTCTCTCTCTCTCTCTCTCTTCTTTCTTTCTTCTTTTTCTTTTTCTTTTTTCCTTCCTTCCTTCCTTTTTTTTTTCTCTTAAGAAAAACAAATGAGTCCCTCAGCCTGACTCTGTTCTACTGCAGGCTACTTTGTGGTTTTCTGTTCCACACTGGCCTTCCCTCATCAGCGGGGGGCCGTGCCTGCCTGGAAGCCTGAGGGACTATCCATATTTTAAAATGGCAGTTTTCAAAATGCTTGCATGACTTTTGCCCTTCCCTTCCAGCTGTGGCCCCACCCTGCCCTGCTTCCTGACCCTCAGGGGCACACATTTAAAACAAAGACCTTGGTCTTACTGCTTCCCTCTGAGGAAATCATGCACTCTGTGGAAACTGCCCACAGAGATGCACCACGCGGAGGTCTCTCCCCAGGGTCCCTCCTACCATCTCTGTCCTAATCACTTGGCCCTCAACCTGGCCCAGCTGAGAGACCAGATGTGAGCACCTGGGAGCATCCCAAGCTGGTTCTTGTTGCCTGTGGCTCAGGATGCTGTGAGGAGGAAAGGGAATGTGGATGAGGACAACACAGAAGAGCCGCGGAAGCCTCGGCACCCACCTCTTCCAGACCCCTTATTTCACGTCAAGGAAATCAAGCAGAGGGAACTTAAAGGTGGCCTGGCAAGCCCAGGGCTGGACCCAGGCTCCATGTCCACCACTGCATGTCCTGTTCTCACTGTGCTATGGCGTGTGGGTGCCAAGGCCATGCCCTGTCGCCCGGTCCTTGCAGTAATCAGGCAGGCTGCAGGCAACAAGCCCCAGGGCCTGGTTCTGGCTTCCTAGCATTTACTTCGAAAATTTCTCTGGACTTTCTTGTGTTTTCTTAAAACACACCTTTGCTACAAAAGGATATCAGTCCTAAGCTGCACATTCAGATGTGAGATCTATCAGTGGTTGTTGGAGAAACCAGTGAGTCCCAAGTATAGCCGTTTGCCCATCAGCTTCACATCCTGACACCGTAGCCAGGTCGTCACACACAGCAGGCACGATTCCCTGCACATAGTGGGTACTACTCCTCACACAGTAGGTACTCATGTCTCACACCCTGTATGTAGGCGCACATGCCTCATACATGGAAGGCCCTGTGTGTAACAGCCTGTTCCTCACACGAGAGGAACAGTGCCCTGCAGGCAGTAGGTGTCTGTCACCTCATAGGAGCAGTGTCCAGTGTTTGTGGAGTGAATCTCTGTGAGCTCTACCTGCTTCCTGTCAGAGAGCCCAAGTTTGTCATATCTTTCTGCTCCGCAGGAGAGTATGACAGGTGATCTTTCAGGGAAGGCCGGTGGATTCTGTCCCATCCTGCTGTGACAAAAAGGTCAACATTAAAACAAGGCAGGCAGACTGGAAAGGTGACTTGGTGTGTGAGAAGTCTTGTGGGAGTGAGGGCTCCTCACAGAAGCCCTAATTGAGGTTGAACTGGGCACCAAAATCAACCGGACTTCTGTAATTGCAACAAGCGGGGGGTGGGGGGGGCGCTCCTGTGTGGCCTCTGTTTGCAGCTCCTCATGGTTCCAGGGAACTGCCTGCTGCCTCTGGGGTGTCACGCAAAGGGAGATCCTGAAGCTTAGGAGATGTCAGCTTCACGCCGAAGCTGGTCAGCCCTGGCCATTTCCGCCTGGGCAGAATTTAAACCATCTTTTCCAAAAACATCTTGTGGTTTGGGTTTTTGATTTCCTCCTACTTGTTTTGTACCTGAGATGCTGCAATGCAGAAGTCACTTTGACAGTGAAGTCATATGGACCCAGTGTTTTCATCGGCTTCAAGTCAGGTTATAGCCTGGCCAAGTCCCTCGGGAACATCACTGCCCAAGGACGAGCCTACCACTTGCCGGTTCGATAACTATGGGGAGCTTATTGTTCTAAGCTTTGGACTCCACCTCTGAAAATACAACAGCAATGACACTTTCCACAGGGTTGGGTGAAGGTCACAAAATCATGTCTGAGAAGGAAGCCAGGGCAGCACTTCTCACTGTATCTTCAGACAGACCCTGGACTGGCAGCCGCCCCTGACTTGGGTGCAGTGGGTGGGCAAAGGCTGAACAGGCCAGGGCAATGCCCACTGCCCCTTTGGGCAGAGGGATTTCTCAGAGTCACTCAGCCCTCACTGCGCCTGTGGACTATCCTTGGCTGTCAGAGTCCTGGCTGCCTGAATCCTTGTTAAGACCAGCTCTGGAATGGTATTAGTGACAGTAAGCAGTGCTCTTGGCCGAGGGTTCCAAAGCCCAAGCCTCATTGCTTTTCCCCCTAAAATTGAGCATCTGGTTGTTTGGGGACTGTCCATCTGGGACACCTACTGACAGACAATTTCAGTTTTTACCCAGCTGCTGGGTGTGATGTTGATGTTGGCTGGCCCCCTGGCCGAGCACAGAGCTGTGGGGCTGTCTTCAGCATGAGTTTTGTGGGATGTATGTGGTGATGAGAGACTGGGCCATGCCAAGACATGTGGAGTATTTGGCGGAACAGCCAGCAGCTCAGCTTGGATGGACCACAGAGACAGGAAATGTAGCTGAGGAGGTCAGGTGGGAAGTGGGGTCGCACAACGGAGCTGGAGGGATGGGATTGCAGGAGGGATGAGCCAATGGTCACTGGAAGGTGGACTGCTGACATGAGGGTTGTGGCCCAGAAGAGCCCTGTGATTCTTCCCACAGGATGCCCACCTGGCTCTGGATACCCTTGGCTAGGTGGGCGGCCAAATACCCAAGGGGAGATGAAGCACCTTCCATAGCATCTCAAACAGGGCATAGAAAGCAGAGACACAAGAGCAGCCTACCTTCTCTGATTCCTCTGGAGGGAACAAAGCCTTTTGTATGAGCATCATTAGAAAAGAAATTCATGTGCTATTTC
>PVKN010030577.1:0-12703 GCA_004027915.1 Capromys pilorides
TCCATCAAGCACTAGACTGAGAAAGGACTTCAACTGACTCCAGGGTTGGCAGGAGAGAAGGTGACTTGTTATAAAGACAGCATCATGGTGTGCTGGCAGTCCCAGAGCTGTGTGGCTCTATATCTGTGTTTAGCCATTCAGTCTCTGTAGATATGGAAATCTTGGGCACCTTTGTAAGTTCCTGAAGCACAACACCATCCTGGAAAGGGCACAATGTTTAGAACTGGGTTGACAGTGAACCAAATCTTAGCCCTGCCATGTGCTGGCTTCGCGGCCTCTGTGTAATCATTGAAGAGCAGCAGCTTCATCCGTAGGGATGGATGGGATATCACTCGGCTTGGTCCTGCTCCTCGTAGCTCATGCTGTATAATGGTGCCTCTTCTCCTAGGCTCATGCACGCAGACAGTGTCTAGACTCACGCCTGGCTCATGGAGAACATTCAGTAAATATTTACTGGACAAATAAGCATTGATGGATAGCTCAGAGATGTGGGCATGAGCCCGAGTCTGCATCCTCCCCTGTGCCAGCCAGAAGAGAGGAGCAAGCAGCGTGGGAATCAGGGAAGCCTGTGGTGGCATGCGCACATGGCGCCTGGCAGCAGCTGCCTCAGGATGAGGGGTGGCACCATGCCAAGTACCCGTGGCCTCTCCGCAGAGGTGCCATGACAATTGCAATCCTTCATGTCCCTTCTGGAGAGTGCCTCTCTTCGTGAAGCATGTGGCACTTCACAGACTGCCTCAGTCATCTTTGTCACAAGCCTGTGAAGTAAGTGACATGCCACCCAGATGCCCCGTGGGCATATGGGAAAGAGGGTGGGGTGAGAAAGTAGTAAGGGGAGGAGGACACAGCTTCACTCAGCAGATGGAGAGATGGCAGAGGGATGTGGCCAGGTTGACCCACAGTTAGAGGACAAATTCAGGAACGCTTGTCCCAACATCTAGACTTATCTCCAGCACCCTCACGTAAGAAAAGATGGATGATGATATCTTTAAATGCACCAGATTAAGTTGTAACATCTTGTCCCAAGCTGTTTGATTTTCCCACGCGCTCCTTACCTCTTAACTATCCCAGCTAATTTGTCATGATTCATTTATAACAGTGAAAACAGAGACCTCTCTCTCCCCCTCACCAGACTAAAAGCTCTATGAGGCCAAGGAGTGCTTCTGTCTAATTCATCTTCTGTAAACCTACTACCAGGTACAGAACACTCAAAATATTTGTTAAATACCTAAATGAATAGGAAAATATGAAGGCATCAATAAAAATCAAATTACTCAAAGAGAAACATCTTGTTCCAGCATAAGATGGTATTTGTCATGGATGTGCCTGCCCATAGCTTTTCTTGTAATTTCTACCTACAGTTTAAAAGTGAAATTAATCCTGGGCTACAGAGAATTAATGGTGTGAATTTCTGCAGCTCCGTGAGGCCAAGGATGCTATCTATCTTGCTTATCCTCTGTATCCTGGGGGTGGGCATGGTGCATAGTGCAAATGATATACTAAACAATTATTTGTTAAAGGGAACATAGGACGAATATGCAAAGTCTTTAAAATTCATCAATCTATGCCTCATTAATTAAGAATATTGGATAATTAGTATGTGGTCTAATTGAGTCTATTCCTTTGTACCTTATTTCTTTCTTCATATTTATCATTATTTCCTGACGCATTTAGGAAAAAAATGAATTCAGGTTGCAGCAAAATAAGTCTGTTCCACATGATGTTGTTATTGCTGCCATCATTTGTGGTACTGGGGATTGAACCCAGGGCTTTCCCAGTAAACTTCATTATCAGCTTTTTTTTTTTATTTAGAGACACAGTTGCACTAAATTGCCTAAGCTGGGCTTGAACTTGTGTGCTTCCCACCTTAGCCTCCCGAGCACTGGGATAGCAGTCACGGGCCACCATCCCTGCTTGTTTCATACTGTTCTTTATTGAATGCTATACTGTGCTGAAGACAGGCTCAACTGATAGAGAAAACATGGAAAGAAACACAGTGCACTGATCTTGCAGTATTGAAAACATTATGGCAAAGCAAGTCAATAGAATCTGAAGCTGTCTATAAAACTTGTAACAGTCAGCTTCTGCTGCATAACATAATACCCTGACACTCTTTTATATTAAAACATTTATTGATTTAATTTGTGGTTCTGTGGTTCAGTGATGTGGCCTGCCTCACGTGGACAGTCCTGCTGATGTGGATCAAGTACAGCCAATCCATTTGTGTGCGGCTTGTTTGGCTGGAGACTGGTGGACTGTCAGCCGAGTGCCTGAGCTCTCGCCTGCGTAGCCTTATCTTCCCCAAAGTAGCTCAGATTTATTCTGATACAGATCTTGTAGTTTCAAGAATGAGAATCAAAGCTGCAATGTCCCCTAAGATTTTAGAAGAAAACCACAACTCCCACGATGTTGCTTCCAGCTCACTATATTGCCAAAGAAAGGCGCACAGCCAGTCTGGATCCTACTAGGAGAGAAATAGACTTCAGCTCTTGGGGAAATGCATTATGAGCATTGTGATCTTTTTCTTTTATCAGCCATATGGAGTCATCAGAAGCTGTTTTATATCTTTATATCTTTCTTTAATGGTACTGATTGATAAGCAAAGCATGATTAGATAAACAGCTCCCAGAATTTTTATTTGGCAACCCTGTAGCTACTTTAGATTCCTTAATCCAGACAACCTGTCTGCCCTCCCCCTAATGCTATATTAGAGTGAGGCAATTGTTCATTTTCACCTCCAGGAGGTACGGAGGGCTTCCCGCCTGTGAACTCAGCAGTCCCACTGGCTGGTGGTCAGGTGCCCTATCTGCCCCACATGGTCTTGCATCACGTACTGAAATATTAGATGAATTCATCAGTGGTTCTGGATGTTTTCTTGTGCCTCATTTGCAGGGCGGTCAGCGATCCTCAGTCTTCTGAACACTCTGAGAAGTGCGCCACGTGGGTCTGAGGAGGCCTCACACCCATTAGACACTCCTGCTGTAAATTGGATGTGCCAGCCCTTGTGAGCAGGTGCCAGGGTGTGAATTAGATTGTGATGCTCTCGATGGTTGCTCTGGCCTCCTGACTCTGTTCCTGGGCCATCCCATGGCCAGCCATGCCTCCAGGCAGTCAGCCTGACTTCCATGACCCAGGATCGGGAGATGCTGAAGGAGGTGACAGTAAGGAATAGTGCAGCTGATGGGTCACCTATGCAAACTCTGACAAGACACAGCAGCCTTCAGAAACCTGGGGCTCCTTTATTTTCTCTCCCTGGATGCAAATCTTCCTGAGGTGGGAAGTGAAGGGGGTAGGAGGATAAAAGTCTCGCCAAGGTAGAGCAAGGCCAAAAGGCGTGTGCGGGGGTGGAGAGCCGAGCCACCACCGCCGCGATCGTTCCCCAATCATGTTGCACTAGTTTGTTTCGAAGGGCTCTGCCCTCCACAAGGATATGAAAAGAGAAAGCTGGCTCCTGAGAAAAGGAATCCACACACGGGTTTAGGATGGTTACAAACACGGTGGCAGACAGACGGGAAGCAAGGCCGCGGGCAGGTGGATTTGCTTTCAGACAGAGCCAGTGTGCTTGTGCTCTAGCTTTTCATTACTTTCCATCTTATATACTTCCCACCTTATTTCTTCCCATACAGTCATTTCTGGAGGTGGACATGGTGCTAGGGTTGGCTCCTGGCTTCAATGCTTTCTTCCTCATTGCTGCCTGCATTGTTCTAGCAGGCAGTCGCCTCTGTCAATCCAACCGGAAGACTAAACAGCATGCAATGGGCTTCTTAGCTCCCCATTGCTACATATCACTGCCAGTTACTTCGAATTTCCTTAGTGTCATGTTCCAGACCCTGCCACTGCTGGGATTGCTAGAGCCATCCCTGGACACAATCTACCCAGCTTCAAACACAGGTTCCATACTGTAGAACCTTTGGCAAGCTCCTGTGCCTCCTTGGGTGATTGTGAGGATTGATACTAATTAATTTAATCTAAACAAATAAAGCAAGAATACTGCTTGGCACATAGAACAGACTGAAGTAAGAGTCTCTGCTGGGGCTGCTGTAGCTATTATTATTGCCGGTGTATCTAACTTAAATCCCACAACCAGCTTCTGCTATAAGTCAACTCTCATTGCACCAGTCAAGAGGCCTGAGGTGCACAGAGGCTGAATCCTGCGGCCCTGCGTAAGTGACCAACCCAGGAGTCAAGTAGAAATCTGTCTGCCTGCCAGGTTGTATATTAAATCATTACTTTAAATCTTACTCAGGTTTATGGCACCTCAAGCAGGGTAGGTTCAGGTGGGTAATTCTTATTTAGTTTCCCACCAATAGTTGTTTGATCATTTAAAAAAAAATAGTATCCAACAAGACCTACTCCATGATCAATATCCATACATGCTGAATCTTTAATGCTCTGTCTTATCAAATTAGCAACTTCCCCCACAACTCAGGGTGGAAATCAATGCTCCCTTGACCTTAAACATGCTCCAACTTGCAAAGGCTCATGCCTGCGGACTTCTGGGGCTTGCAGGTAAAGGGAGCCTCTAGCAGACATGTCCACACCGACCCAGATAGGACACAGGTCTGCACAGGCTGTGCTATGACAGGTCCAGCAGAGGTGGAGTCTCATCCCCAGACTGGTCCTTCCCTTCTCAGTGTCCCTGGGCAGGTGGCAGGTAGACAAGCAGTCTCTGTTCTCCACTTTAGCCTAAGAGTGTGTATCTCCCTGCCCCCACATTCTCCCGCCCTGACACTCCCTCTTCTTAGCACTTTTGCACAGTGTGGAGCCCACTGCAGTGTCCTCCACCCAACAGGGTGAAGCTTGAGGCTTTGGCCCTTGGTGTGCCCTTCTCTGCTCTAGTGGGCATCATTCCTCCCCATGACTCAGCCTCCCCTCCTGCCCAGCCCTTGCCCCACTCTTTTATTCCCACCTCTATTTTCCTGCTCATATCAGGAACCCCTTTTTTCCTTTGTGCTCCCTCAGGATCTAACAATCTTTCATGCCTAGTTAAAAGTTCACCATGAAATACTCCAAGGGAGTCCAATTTTTTTTTTTTTTTTTTTGCTTATGTCCTCTAAACTTCTTCAGTGTTTTGAGCCCAAAGAGCATGATTTAGCATCCCATCATCTCTGACCTTGTGGTATCTTCCTTCCTGAACTGTGTCATTCCCCTAGGCAGAAAGCAAGATCCTCAATTTTCAAAAATTATTCTTTGCCCTATCCTCATAAGAATGATAACAGGTAGCATCTACTAAGTGCTAATGATAGTACCACGTAATGTCTAGGCAATTTACAATTGTCTTCCTATTTTATCCTTACAGTCACTTTATGACTTCTACTACCTCCATTTTGCAAGCAAAAAACTGAAGGCCAGAGGTCATGTAATAGGCACAAAGTCATCCAGTTGGCAAGAAATAGAGACATAATTCAGATCCCAGTAGCCTACTGCAGAGCCCAGGCTCTTAGTCAGTATACAGTCATAGCTCCCACCGCTAAATGCAGAGTTGTACATTCCACACCTATTGCAAAATTGTCCCCCACTGCAGGGTACACAGTCTCTGGCTATGGAGTGACCATCTGTAATGGTGAGAGATGATCCATGTGTTGCGTACCACTTCATAACAAATCACTGCAAAACCTGGCAGCACAGAATACAATTTTACCCTCTTAGCTTCTGCAGGTCAGGGGGCCACATACAGCTCAGCCAGACACTTGTGACTTTGAGTCCCTTGCAAGGCTCTGTTCTGAGTGGCAGTCAGGGCTGCAGGCCCCTTCAGCCTGGACTGGAGAAGGATGGTTTCTGTTCTCCCAGCAGCTCCCAGGGTGCAGGCAAACGTCAGCCCCATGCACTCCCAGCTGGAGCCTGCTCTTGGCTCTGTGCCATGCAGCCTCTCCACAGCCCCGCTCCCAGTCATGCAATTTGCTTTATCAGGCATGGAAGAATGGAGGGTCACTGTCCTTGTGTCCTGGTCCTGAAGTGACACCATCCCTTGTGCCAACTGTATTCATTCTAAATGTGTCACTGGGGAGGGCAGTGCTTCTGGAGGAGGTGAGGACAAGGGAGTGAAAAGCACTGTGAACCATTGAAGCTGCCTCCACAGACCTGTGCAGAACAATCTCAGAGACATCCTTAGACTCAGAGCTGCTGAGCAGATACCTGATGGGGAAGTGAGAGTAGGCAAAGATGGGCGGCTGGAGTGAAGAAGCTGTCCAGAGTGGACAGATGGAGAGAAGGCCACGGGAGGAGCTCCACCCAAGAGGTAGCAAGATGCTCCCTAGGAGTAAAGTTTGAGGAGGTAGAGAAGGACCCAAGGGGAAGCCAACATTTGCATCCTTGTGAGAGCAGTAAAAAAGTCCTCAGATTATTTCAGTGAGAAAGCTGTCAGCATAGAAAATGTGTCAGAGAAAACCATACCGGAAGAGGGTGGAGGACCGGAGATTCAGCTGGAGAGGAGAAGAGTGAGGAGTTTGAGAGAAATGTCATTTAGGTCAATGATCATCTCAAACAACCTACACAATGCAGACTGCAGCTCAAATCTTGAAGAACTAAAACATTTCTGTTATGTGGGACCTGATTCCTTCCTCACTTCTGTCTACTAGCCTGAAAAACCTATTGTTTTCAGCTCCTTTGAGAATCTGGAGGAAAGAAGACCTTATAGGGTCAGTGTGCTTGTTTTCTGGGAAAGTGCCCCTGACATTCCATTATGTCACCTGTGATTCAGCCTTAGATGTCTTCCATATGTACTTGCGTGGTTCTCTCTCCTCAACACCGTTGTTGTCCCTGTTACGATAGTTATCATGGCCTAATATATTTTCATGTATAAAACTAGAGGTAAAGAGTCAAGGAATCAGCTATTTGGAAGGTGACGCCGGGAAACATCTTTGAGAAAGTGGCTTAGTCAGAGTTTTCCCAGGAACAAAATACCTGAAATACACAACGGAAAGGAGAAGAGGTTTATTTTAGCTCATAGTTTCAGAGAGTCCAGTTCCTGGTCGACTAGCAGCAAGGCAGAAATACTGCAACAGGGCCTGCTAGCCTGCTAGAACAAAGCTACTCAACTCATGACAGCCGAGAGTAGGAGAAAGAAAAGCTCAGGATATGCACCCTCCAGGGCATTTCCTAGTGACCTACCTCCTCCGACTGGACCCCGTCTCCTCAAGGTGCATACAGCTATGAACTCATAAATATATTTAATCCACTGATAAGCACAGTACCCAGCCCTCCGCAGTGATCCAGTCACCTTCCAGACCCCCGCCCCTGAACACATGAGACTTTGAGATATATTTTAGATCTAAACAATGACAGGCAGTGGGGAAGGGAAAAAGAGAAATAAAATAGATCCATAAAATGTGTGTGTGTGTGTGTGTGTGTGTGTGTGTGTGTGTGACAAGAACGTCTTCACAGTGGGCAACTGGAGCTTAATCTTGCTGAGCATCTCCAGTGACGATGAGACACACACACTCAGAGTCACGTGGCCTATGGGATAGGGTGATCACAGGCCACGCCTGCATGAAGGCTTCTTCCTGGCCTGTGAGCTCTTGCTCTTGTCCTGGAGCACAGGCCTGATGGACTCGCACAACCAGACAGAAAGCCCAGGGGTGAAAATCACAGGTGTTTGCAGTCAGCAGCCATCGAGGGTAGGGTGAATGTTGAGAGGACAGGAGTGGGACCTAACAAAGCCTAATGACAATAATAATCACAGCTAAAAATACTTCCATATAATTAGCCTATCTAGTGCTCACAGAAATGCTAGCTCAGTTCTTGACACATGAAGGTGCTCAACAAGTATTAATTAAATGTGTTCGTAATACTGTCATCTTACCTAAGGTCACTGAGCTTGTAAATGTCCCCACCAGGTCATCCAGTGCTGAGTCCACTGGTACTTAGCCTGTAGAACAAGGGAAGTGTCAACACCATAAGGGGTCCTGCATAGGTTGCAGAGATAGCTGAGGAGAGGGGTGGCCCTGGGGCACAGAGGACTAACTTGGGCATTGCCATCCTGCTCAGGGTCAGTCCAATTAGCAGCATTTGTCTGATAAAATTATGAAGTAGCAATCCCCAGAGTGACCCAGGGCTGTACAGGATGAGGGTGACACAAGGTGCCTGTCAGCTTCTCTCATCACACCTGAAGGCTGAGGCTGGAAAATGATGGATTCGTTGGATTAGTTGGCATTTTGTGTTCCTTCTAGAGACCAATCTAGCTTATTTATCCAGTTGATGGTGGAGGGCACCCAGCACAGAGAATGTGCCCAGCTAGCTAGAAACTGGTGATGCTGAATGTATGTTGATCTTGGCCTTGATCTCCTCTTTTATTCTGCAGCCTTGATATTCTTTCAGAACCATGAGTCTCGGGAGGGATACTCAGCAGAACGGCCACTGTAGGAAAGAAAGGCCACTGGACAGGTGGTGGAAGCAAGGCAGGAAAGACAACAGACGAGAAAAGTGATGGTCCCAGGCTCAGTGCCAGTAGTAACCTGCTGCAGCACCTGGAGTGAAAGCTTTAGGGAGGGGCAAACCTAATAACAAATAGCCCTACTGTGTGCCAGGCCTCTTGTCTTCGATCCATTGCAGTACTGTAAAGTAGGTGCGACCATCCCCACCTTACAAGTCTGAGGTGTTAAATGACTCACCCGCCAGCCATCCCGCTATCAAGCAGTGTGAACCTTGAACTCAGTTCTGCCTTCCTGGGAGCTCCTTGCTCTTTCCTCCCTGATGGCCTCAGGTTTTTATATGCTTATGGGACTCTTGAGTCAAATGTATGGACAAGTCCTTGTAAGGTGTTCATTTTTTGTACACAACGATGTAGGGTACGGGAGGGTACAAATTCCTGAGTGCCTGCCCTGCTCTGTGGCTCCTTGTCCGGGAAAAGATAACGCCAGACTGTCCCGTGACGTGGTCTTTTTCTGCGCCCAACTAACAGATCCATCGCCTGCAAGAAGGACTCTTCAGTATTCACAAATTAATGGGACAGGGGTCTAGAGACTTAGAAACAATCCAAAAGGAATTTTTTAAGCCTGGTTTCCTTTTATTATTATTATTATTCATGTCAGGAGTCCACTGGGGAAATCTTTATCTGTGCTAAAACATACATAAGAGGAGAGAAGAAAAGACAGACAAGAGTGTGTCCTACAAAGCATTTCTTTGAGCCCAGCTCTGTTCCTCTGTCAGGTTCTTTGCCACGCTCTCCACAAAGATGGAATCTGGGTTCAAGGTTGAATGGAAGCGGCTCCTCATGGAGCCAGTATCCCCCAAACACACCTCTAGGAGATTAGCCCGTCATTAAATATTTGTAGGATAACAGGAGAAGCCTAATTTAGTTTTTGTTTCTTTCTCTCTGTGGTTTAATCACAGATGAAAGAGACTAATAGCACTGCAGAGCTTTCTGGTGATCAAAGGCCAATCAATCCTCTTTGTGGAGTAATTAACTATTTGCTAAACTTGCAGAATTGATTTCCATTTAGGGCTAAGAGAGAGGGTTTTAAATGAAGACCGATTCACCACGCAAGAGGAGGGAATCTCGGGGCTGATGCCAGGAGATACTCAGGGTGATGAATTGGAATCTGCTAATTAGAGACTGAAAAATACAGCCAGAACCTGACCCTATTCAGGAGTACTTTCAGGGAAGGACAGCAGGAGGAAGGGTGGATGGAGATGCTGTCTTTATCTATCAAGCAGCTGTGCACCCTTGAGGCATGGGGAGTTCATGGCATCCTGACAGAGTCCGAAAAGGCTCCATCGCAAGCAGTCACCATGCTGAAGCAGAGGCACCATGCAGGAGGTCCCAAGTCCAGGGTAGAAGTCTACAGGTGACAGGGTGTGGAAGGGACACTCCAAAAAGTGAGCCCTTCTGAGGGAGCATCCCCCCCCAGGATTGAGTAGGCGTGCTGACCTTTGTATATCCCTAGGAGTCTTCCCAGGCCCTTGAGACTTGCCCTGGAAATCCTGTTGGCATCTATGCAGATGCCCTGAGCATCTGCTTCAATGACTGCCCCTGGGACCTTCCATGAAGTACTCATGCCAGCTTAAAACTGTAAAGATTTGAGACACTGTAATAATGCTTCTGTTTAGAGTTGCCAGCCGAAGTACAGAATGCCCAGGTTAGCTTGAATTTCAGATGAACGAATAATTTTAGTATATCTTAAATTATGTGTTGCTTTAGGGAAAGCAGATCCCAGATGAGTTTGGGGTGCCATTGAAATTCATATGGACTGGGTGTCTTATAATTTATTTGCTACATCCCAAAGCCCGCTTCTGGTAAGATTTGGGCCCTCTGCTGTCTGAATTATAAGCTCTCTGAGCCTCAGTTTCCTCCTGTAAGAAGGAGATTCATAGTAGTAACTGACTGTTTCATTACAAATATTAAATAAAATAACTGAATGAGAAGCTCCTTGAACAATGCAGTGCCTGACATATTTTACGTGTTCCATAAATGTTACCTGTCATTACAGTGAACACTATTTATTTGATAAATAAAAATAATGATGTTAAATATTAATAACCTATTTCTTTTTGCTGTCTCTGCCTGCCCAATATTCCCTGATCCCTTTTCTTCCTCTTTTCCATCAGCTTTTGTCTTCTCCTCTGCTTTTGTCTTTTTCTGCATTTGCAGCATTAATATTATTTTGTAAACTGTAGCATCTTCTTCCGCTTGCCCCCACGACACAGGGGAGGACAAGTGAACAGGGACAAGCTGGCTCACAGTGCTCATTCTATGATCTCAGCCAAGCTCCTATATCTTTCTGGGCCTTAGTTTCCCCAGAGGAAGTAGCAGCGGTATGACCTGACAGATTAAATGAACTAGAAAGGTGTCCAGCTTACCCATAGTCTGGATTCCCCCAGAGGAATGCATTCCAAGTTCGTTCCGGCATGGCCCTGGGAACCAAATGGTTGCTGGTTTAACCCAAGGGAGAAAGGGCTACACAGGGGCCCCCTAGCTTTGGTTTCCACAACTCTCTCTCTCTCTCTCTCTCTCTCTCTCTCTCTCTCTCTCTCTCTCTCTCTGGCCAGAGGAGCTCAGGGAAAAACAAAATGCCTCAGGTAAAATGAGCTGCGGGTGGGTGGTTTTTCAGTGCAAAGAGCAAGCACACCAGTTCTAAGCAGAGCCTGTGGACAAGTTGATTGTGACTGAACAGAGCTCTCAAGAACTTAGAAGATCCATTTCCCTGGGGACCCCAACCAACACGACCTCCTTGTCTCAGCTCTGTGGGCTCCCCCTACATCAAGACTGGAGCAGCAGGGATGTCTCTTCTGTGCCCTTGCACCAGTACTACCTGTCAGCAGCTTGCCACCATGAGGCTTTGGGTAAAGAGCATAGCTCAGATGCACATGCACAGCACACGCACCCGTTTGGCTGCTAACCCTGTACCAAGCCAACTGAGAGAGGCCAGGTTGAATAGCACTTCCAATTGATTAGCGGGCTGTGGATGTCACAAAAGCAGTCCCAGAAGAAAAGATTCAGGCAAGCTGGTCCTATTGGACACCCCTTGGGCTACCCTGTCGGTGGCCAGTCAGGCCTCTTATTTCATGCTTCTCCCTGGGCCAAGCAGGGTTCCAATGGCTTGACAAACATGAATGCAGCTTCTCCTCACAATTCTATGCTGCTGGTACTAAGTATCACCCCCTTGTATGGATGAAGAAATATAGAGAGGATTTTAAGCTATTATCCAAGTTCACAGAGCCATTTGGTGAGTCTTTTGTCATTACAAAGCACTTTTATCCAATGCCACAAACAGATACTGAGTGATACTTTAGACAACACAATGCGTGGTATTCTGGAGTACAAGGAGGATTTAGACCCCACTCCTGCCCTCCCCGTGGAATGGAGGTGTGAACTAAAAGTATGAGTCTAAGGCATTACCACTGTAGAGATTCTTTGGGCTGGGAGAAATACATACATTTCCCAAGGGATGAGGAAGCCATGGTGGAAAGAAGTCTTCTGGACCTGCCAACCTTCCTCTACCTAGGGAGAAGACACTTTGTTCAGATTTTCTGGCCACCACATAAAACTTATCTGATTCTTAGAACAGACCTCCCAACTTTGGGGAACTTACAGACCTAGAAAATTTGTAATTATCTGCAGGAAGGTCGAAAGCTATGCTATCTTTTATCAATTAGAACCTGGGCCAAATGATACCAGTGTCAGTTTGGGGGGAAATGTGTTATGTTGGATGGTCACTTGCGTGGACCTGTCTCTAGCTGGCTGGCCACACCAATGCAACTAGAATATGCTGCCAACAAGCCTTCAGAGAAAGGAAGAGGTTAAACATCAGGGCATTTTTAAAGGATCCCATTTGATTCCTCATTGTAAACTGAATTCACCTATCAAACAGATCAACTTGCTTTTCATTGGCATGAGAGGCTGGAGTCTCTGCAGCGCCTCCTAAGCAGGGAAGAACAATGTCCACTGAGGATGGAGCTATGGAAATCCCAATCACTGTCTAAATTATTTAGGAGTGAGGGAGAAGACTAGCTGGGGGAGGAAAGGATTCTCAAGCGGTGTTCGGACAAGGCACCTGGCGCGGCCGCCCCCTCTCCTGGGCTGACCAGCAGCGTTTAAATGCAAGGGCTGCCGTGAACTGACTCACTGCTAGATAATTACGTTAGGGACCAATACGGCCTGTTGAAAATCAATTCTGTTGGACCAGTGTGTTTGTTCGGAAAGCCACTCAGCCAATTCAGGAGTATATTAGGCAGCAGGCCCAGTGCGGTGACCTCTTCCGGATTG
>PVKN010030578.1:0-12698 GCA_004027915.1 Capromys pilorides
GAACATTTTGACACTATTGTCAGATGACAACAGATCACTCAGTGACTTCATTGCTGATTATGTCATTCTAATTTATTATTTGATTATGTCTACTTTTCAATTTTATTATTAAAAGCTTGTGTTCAAAAAGAGGTGCTCTCATTTTTACTTTCTTTTCTTTTATTTTTTCTTTCTCTTCTTCCACTCAGTGTTTGTTGTCTTCTGTACTTTGGATTTGTAAGGCTGTATGTCAGTGGTGTGGAGCAGCTTTCCAGAGGTGAGTTTCTCCAAATGTCCTGGCTCTGGTCTTGTTTTCTGACCCCTGAAACTGTATTTAGATCCTTGTCCCTCATTAAGTAACAACTTCTAGAAACTACAGAGTCCACAAGATGTATGTCAACACCTCCCGCCAATCTTTCTTTAGTGAGTAGAAAGCAACTTAAGAAAATGTAAGTTTAATCATTAAAAATCATCATGATTATTATTTACCAGAGAAACAAGGAATAAAAGACAATTTAAACTGAGTGATATTACCAAATTAAATTATTTAATTAAAGACTATAATATCTGTGTCAGTAAATGATTACAAGTTACCAAGGATAAGAAATTATCTCTTCAGGCTATGAGACATTTGTAGCTGTATCAGTCAGAAAACTAGGTAACCAAGATCCTTTTGACTCTAATCAGTTTGTTTAAGAAAAGTTCTCAGAAAATGGCATTTCCAACACTGAGTGACAGGGAATGGTGCTATGGCAGCAGGAGACTGGGCAATGGCAGCAATGCCTGGGAAAGTAGGCATGATGGGTGATCACAAAATTCCATGGCACCTGCACAGAACAGTTCCAAAGCCCTGCTTGAGAATTTTTCATGAGAACTCATGTTGGGTCTGGACAGTATAATTTAGACCTGATGTCAGCCAGAGGTGTGGGTGGCACAGAAAAGAGGGTCAACACTGTGCTGTTTTCTGTTGAGATCTTTCATTGTACCTTGCACTCATCTCTAATGTGTCCTCATTGTCTTACTTTTATTGGCTCAAATGCATTCTGCGGCACTTGTTTCTTTCGCTCTTTAATAAATGTAAAACATGCTGTTTGTGCTTATCTTGACTAATTCTTTGTTCAGGACAAAATAGAAACTAGAAACCACCTCAGGAAGGAGGTTTAAAACTCAGTAATTAGTGTTTATGAAAAATTCTTAGACAGTGGTATTTCCCACATTTGATGCCATAGACTGGTCCTAAGGATCTGATAATATTTGAAATATTTCATTTCCTCTTCACTAAGCAAATTCAGAACTCAGTGTTTAGATACCTGTTCCATCAAGTCTGAACCAAACTCAAGCACTGCCTTCCCCTTGCCCAGAAATAATGAAGGGTACTCAGCTTGGACTCAGCCCAGAGACAAGGTCGCTGGTCAGAGTCAGGGGTGTGGACCCTCCTTGTTTTCCTTTTCCTTTCTTTCCTGCTTTGCACTGGGAGTGATTATTCTGAGCACAGAATTTTACTCCCCTGCCTGATTGGTAGCTTTGCTATTGAGAAATAATGGTGATTCCACCTTTACACCTTTAAAGATGATTCCACCTTTAAAGAATGTGTGGACTTTCTGCACTGTAGGACCGGCAGGCAGAGTCTGCTACATGCTACACTGTGCCAGTCGCCACATGAGGTTCTACACAGGTGAAGAACCAAGGTCCTTAGAAAGTCCAGTGTCATCCAAAACCACTTTTCCTGATGCCTTTCTCAAACACTGAAAGGGCAGACTTCAGCCCAACCTCCTGCTAATCTCCAGGGGATCAGTGTGTTCTAAGAAATGAATTCCCAGTGTGTCTGCCTGTACTTTCTCCACCCTTCTGTCTTCTGCAATGAAGCACTTTCCTCTTCCCCACTTTCTCTGTTCCATAACAGCAGTCTGACTTTCTCTCTTACATGTAAACAGAGGATAAACCTGCATGTCACATGCACTCTGAACTATTTTACGGTGATATTTTCATTCTGTTACTTCCCTCTCCCTGTTTGAATTCCTCCCCTACTGCAAGTTATGTTATGGCATCCTCCCTCTCTACCTGCACAGTTATCTCTGAAGAGAGCCTGGGCTCACAGAGTGTTTGACATTTGAATTAGGAAATCTTTTCAAGCCTTACACACTAACGTCAGAGTTGATACGACACCCAGTTACTCAATGGAGCCTCCTGCATCAAGAGCTCCACCAACCCTACCTCCATACCAGACAAGGTTCATCTTTCCCCTTTGTGTTGCCTTGATGAGATCATACCTCAAAGATGTAAGTGGGGGTTCAGCTATGATTGTTTTCCACCACAGGACATTTTGTTAACAACTTTCTTTAGTCCTTAAAGACTTCTATCTCTGAGTGTACAATTTCACTCATTTATACAGGGAATTAATAGAAATATTTCAATATACAGGGGCAGGAGCTCTCTAGTACTTAAATGAATTCATAGATTGCTACTAACCTCCTTCCCTGTGTCCACTTGTAGTTAGACCTGCGTAAACAAGAGTAATGAGGTACAGTGCTGAGCATGCTGCTTTATCCACCACATAGAGACACAGCAGCCAGAAGAGTGACTCTTACTAAACAAACACTTTTAGTGCATCTCAGTATTACTTCCTCTGCAATTTAATTTTTTTCGTCAGGGTAGTGAAGAAATACACATTATCTTCATTATAAAAATGAGGAGGGCATATGTAGAGATATTGAAGAACTTACTAAAAATCACATAGACTTTCATGTTGTTTACACAGTATGAACACAGGTCTCTGTCATCAGATAATGAGAATAATATTCTTTTTACTTTGGTACAGGTCTCCAAAGGAGGAACTGTAAAGCAGAGGGAACTTTAGAAGTAATGCCACTCACTTTGTGGTGAGCTGAAGTTTAAAGCTGTGAAGTGGGATTATTTTTTTTTTTCTTTTTGCCCTAAGGTCACCTATACAAAAACAGCAAATCTAGAAAGAGAAGGTTAATTTCCCCATGTCACCTTCAGTGCTGCTGCTGGCCTGGGTGCTCCCCTCTCTGGGAGGGTCAGTTGTCTCCTTTAGAGCCAAGGTCATTGCCGCTAACTCACACTTTCCTTGCAAGCTCATTACAGCCCTTGCACTGCCAAGTGCTACCTTTGATTTCTGGAACCCAGAAACTACCAAAGGAATGACTCTCAAGTCCTACATCCACCTTCTTTTGAAAGGGATAGTGTAAACGGGACAACCTGAAACCAGGTCAGAAGGGAAACTTCAAACAGGACAGCAGAGCTCACAGAGAGAAGCAGAAAATCCTCTCCTAGGATCAAGGCTAGTGTGTTGGCCAGCTGTGTGCTCATCCGAGAGCACTTTGAGTTGAAAGTAGTGGGATGTGCCCTCTCTGTGAGCACAGTACAGCAGTCCAGGAGCTTCCTGCTAGCTCACTGCAAGTGGGTGCCCTGTGTGGACGTCCTGACCTTGGCTACCATTGTCCTCTTAGCAGTTTCAGCATCCAGGTGGGGTCTGCCGCTGCAGCCCTTGCTTTCCACTGACTTCCTTATTCTTCATAAGCCAGCAAGATCCAGGATCATACAATGAATGACCTTGCATCCAAAGCTAATTTAAAGAAAGCATCTTCTATCATTCAATGTGGCATCATCTCACTTCACCCCACATCTGACCAACACATATACATTCTTCACTATGAGCAAACCTCACTACTTGTATTTTCCTAAGAGCAACAGACTATCCAATGGGGATGCTAAATTTAATTCTTGTCTTTACCCTAATACTCAAACTGTTGGATTTGAAATGGTGCCATTCAAAATGACTTTAATTTATTCTATCCTGTTTGCCACTCTCTTCTTGCATTGTTTGATATGGAAAAGATGTTTCCCATGCCACTCATGGGCACCTCTTCTCATGGGTCCAGGACTTGGATATTGGTATCTTATTCAATTCTCTAAGCTGTCATTTCAATACTTTCTGGTATTCAAGTATCTCAAAATATATTCTCTTGAAGCTAATCCCTTGTTTGCACCCACAAATATAGACCATTATCGAATCTGGTAAAGCAGAAGAGTTACTTAGATTTTTTTTTCTCAGATTTAGATATCTCTAAGCACTTGCTTGGTTTAACAATGGATGTATTCCTGTCATTAGGATATTAAGATGACATAGTATGTGAAACACACTCTGCTTCTCACAACCTTGGCAACTTGAGGGCTGGCCAGATAGCCCAGTAGACCAAAGTGCTTGCTTAGGTAGACGCAGGGATTAGGGTTTGATCCCTGGGCCTACCCCTGGGGCACACTGAGATGGCGACTGAGACTGAGCATGGTGGCACTCACCTGTAATCCCAGCACTTGGGTGGCTGAAAACAAGAGGATCACTAGGAGTCTAATCTGTGCAGTGAGACCCTGTAAACCTTGTCCTAAAATACAGTAATAGCAATAATAATAATAATAGTTAATATATCACAGCCAAAAATCTGGACTCAGAGAAATGAAGGGTCTCACTCATTCACTTACAAAGGTGAGCCATGATTTTCCCCATATATATCTGGCTTGAATTTTTATACTCTTCAAAAGATTACCAAACCTCAAAAGGTCTGGCTCTATTGTGTTCATCTGAAATAAAATGAATTTGATTTATTTTCTCAAGAAGGAACCTGCTGTTATCATGGGACAGCACAATATATGTGAAAAGTAGGAGCAAGGTTGTGACTGGAGCAAATATAAAAATCAGTGTCCAGACAGGCTTAGCAAGGGGAAGGAGTGGGAGCCTGTGGCGCAATAATTATGAATATACTGCTTCAATTTGCACACAGAGCAATAAGTCTCTGATCATTATTTTCAGGGCTCCAGTGCCTAAAAAAGGCCAATCCCTGTGTCAGGCTAGTTGGCTGGTGGAGGACCAGAGCAAGGCATTGACTGAATGAACAACATATCAACTATAAGGTGGATAAAGATCATGGCTTTATCTTCAGACATTATAGAACAAAGTTCCTTTTATAGGCAGGCTGATTTCTGGACCTCCCACTTATGTTTGCCAGCTTTCCTTCTTCATTGAAAATAAGCACTCACTTCTTGATCACAGTGAGGAACAACAGACACGCTTTGTGCATCTGCCAGACAGCAGAGGTTTTGTTCTATTTCTGAGGATGGCTTCAGACCCCTCCAGGTTGGTATGCACAGTAGGAGAGAGTGTGGGATGAACAAAGAGGAATTCCATTTGTTTTAGGAAGCTGTGAGTGTGTGGAGAGCAGGGGCTGCAAAGCTAGAGCAATGGGTGCTGTGTAATTCAGCACAGATGTTCCTGGATTGGGCTGTTTTCACGACTGATTTAGAGCTCAAACTGTGAAGTGAGAAAGAAATATATTTTTCCCTAACAGATCAGAAAGAACAAAACCCATTCTTTACCTATAAGAGGTGCATAAGGAGAGCCAGCAGGGGTGGATGTGTAGCAATAAGACAGATTTGAATGCTTAGGAGAGAAAAAAAATTATGGTTTGATGTGAACAGTGATTTTTCTATGGTTTCCCAGCACACAAAAGAGAAAAGGCTTGCATCTTCACAGAAATACAGAACATGGCCTCAGTTCCACTTCTATGTTCCTGTCCTGGTCAATGACATTCCCGCCCCTGATGGGATGATCCAAGCCTAGCCCAAGAGCTGGTTGTCAAAACTCTGCTTTTGGCTAGCCCTTTTAAATTGGAGAGAGATATAGAGCCCCACAGGGAATTGATGGTGGGGCATTAAGGCATTGGAAGTAACTGAAATAGTATTCACAATTATGAGCTTAAATGAATACATACATTTTAAGAGAGAGAAGTTTCAAATATTTAATTTCTTCAAGAAGAATGAGTCCCCAAATGTTGAAAATACACTCATTTTAATAGCAGCCAGACATTATTATTTTATTATGGTTCTTATCACCCTAATGTGGGTTATCAACGTTTACCTCAGGTCCCTTTGGATTGAATCCAGGGTCTTCTCACATAACTATATCTCTAACTTTTATTTTTATTTTACTTTTTAAATTTGAGATTCAC
Organism: Capromys pilorides; assembly: GCA_004027915.1. Taxonomy (NCBI): domain Eukaryota; kingdom Metazoa; phylum Chordata; class Mammalia; order Rodentia; family Capromyidae; genus Capromys; species Capromys pilorides. The sequence continues at coordinate 6,003 of PVKN010030578.1, forward strand.
CAATTCACTGTGTAGCCTCAGGTAACTCCAGTTTTACTCTCTATATTTTCCTGCCTTGGCTTCTCATATTGCTGGAGTTAAGAGCATGCACCACACCTAGCTTGACACTTGTATCCTAATCCAGCAATATGGGAACTTATCCTGTAACCCACACTTCTTCAAAAAAACAGCCTTGGTGGGGCTGGGGAAGTAGCTCAGTGGTCTAAGTGCCTGCCTACAAGTGCAAGGACCCGGGTTCAATCCCTTGTACTCTATGCCATGCCTGTACTGAGTTGACCACCAAAGTCAGGTGTCGGAGCATACTTCTGTAATCCCAGCACTGGGGAAGCAGAAAATAGAATCACTATAAGTCTGAGCTACACAGTGAGACCCTATAGCAAATAAATACATAAACAGACAAATATTTAAAAATAGAAAATAAAGAAAAATAAAGCTAACAGTCTTAGTTTCATCTGGGACATATATTTATAAAGGTCACAAAAACAAGGGTATGTTGTTCACTCTGTCTGCTGGTGGTTACCTGCATTTACTGTCTCTACCTTTACCACACCTTTAGAATTTCCATAAAGCACTGCAGAAGTATGCTGTGGAATCTGGTACCCACTCCAAATATCTAAGTTGGAAAATCTTTACATGGTACAAACACTGACTTATGGTTTTGGCCATGTACCTAGCATTGGCTATGGACTGTTGGAAAACGTGAAGCAAAGCTATGGAAAGTGCTTGTAGCCTAGGATTGGGACACTTTGGTATGATTCCAATGACCATGAGGCCAGGCTGAGAGTAGGCTGATGAAAGATGATTGACAAAAACATGAATAACAGGAGAGACTTCAATCCAGCTTGGTACTAGCAACATCTAAGGCAGCACAATCAAAGCCAGCTATGATTGTTGGCCAAAGCCACTTCTTTCCAGTCCAAAGAACACAATATGCCTAATAAACAGTGTCTCTGAGGATGTGAACTTGTTTGCTGTGGAAATAAAGGAGAGGTAGAGAGAAGATCTACACGAGCCAAAAGGGATGTAAAGGAACTTGGCTAGAGCGTTGCTTTCAAGCAAAGTTGAGCGATATTGCCAGGATACTTTATAAAATGTCATATTGTTTCAAATCCCCCACAAAACAATAAAATAAAATCCCATAATGAGGATCCTCAACAAGACCTCAACTTCTAAGTATGTGGGCAGATTTCTTCCCAGAAGCTACTCTGGAAGGTGCATTCATATTTCAGTAGCCAGTCTTGGGTACAGAAGCCATTAATTTTCACGAGACAACTTATATTAATGCATGCCAGGTAATAATCCATGTCTATGTAAACTAAATTCAACATTTAAAAATGCAACATGAAAAATAAATTTCCTTTCTACTTAATGGGTGTGTTTCTTTTCAGACAATCAGTTCTGCGCATGTTCTTATGCCTTGGCCTAGAAAGAGGCCTGCAGGGCACTTAGCTCCCCAAAATATATATGAATATACACAGGATACCTTAGATAATTGCACTGCTATTTCCTACTGATCTATTGAAAGTTAATGTTTAATTTTTCTTCTCTTTAGATTTTTTTTACTAATTTTGCATGCTAATATTTGGAAATCTTAACAACTAATTTGAAAACAACAATATGCTTTAGAACCTCCATGGTTGAACTACTATCATTTTTAAAACTTTTTATTCATTTTAATGAGAAATGAAACAGCAATGAAACAGTTTCAGAATGTCAGTAGAACAGTTACAATAATTAACACATTGCATATTGTTGTCTTTGTAGTCATTATTCAGAGGATAAGATGTAGATGTGATATCTTGTCTAAACAATATTAGTACATGGAGCCAGCGAGATAGTTTAGCGATCTAAAGCACCTGCTTAGGAAAACTTTGACAACCTCATGGACCATGGTTTGATCCCCGACACCAAATACCACACCAGCTCCACCCACAGAGCAGGCTGAGCTGGCCATAATACAATATATAAAAGCTTGGTCTTGAAGCCTCAGTTTGCTAATGTCCACGGCAGAAACATAACTCCTTGAGGGTGAACACAACCATTTCTACATCACATTCCTTCTTTCCATTTCATAATAGGCTGTTATGGTTTAGACCAAGACTGACTGCAGAGGTGTCAACTGCACATAGATAGGGCTTTTGGAAGGGGACAGCATCACTGCCAATATAGTTGCTGGACTGTTGTTAGGTGTGGATCACCAGGAAGGTGACCTGGAGGATGCCTCTTCCTTTCAGCTCTTCCCTCTCTCTCCCTCTCTTTGTTTCCTGACTGCCATGACAATTGTAGCGTTCCTCCACAGAGGTCCTTCCATTGTGCTGTGTTTCGGTGTGCAGCTTCTGCGAAATGTGAGCCAACACAAATTTCTCTGATGTTAAAGTGTGAGTGCCAGTTGTTCTGTCCCAGCAACAAAAAAGTGGTTAAACACAGGTATAGTGCCATCATATTGTGTAATAAGAAGACATTCTACTAAGAGTTAAACTACTGCATGAAAGACACAGTTTATATTCTGTGTAGACTGAAAGAATCTCTGTCTTCCTGGGATCAATTGCATCCTTGCCTTCGGCAGGGAAATAACTAGGAACACACTAAAGTGTGTTAGTTTTCAATTACTGTGACAAAATATCTGATACAAAACAGTTTAAAGGGGGGAGGATTCATTTTTTTTTTTCTGAACAGTGCTATGAATCATTTATTTAAAACAGTATTTCTCACCTTTCTCAAATTGACTGCAAAAAAATAAAAGCAACGTTTTCTTGAGCTGTCGTTAACCTGGAGCGCACTGCTGCTGCCGTCTACCCTCTGAAAGACCTAAGTTGGCACATGCCAGAGCGATCCCACCTCACTTTACAAAACAGTCCTGAAGCTGAGTCAAATAAAACTACTGTATACAACATTTACAGCTATCTTAGAAAAGATAGCTGGCCCTCAGGAAGCCAGGTGTGTTCTCTTAGGTGAAAGTTGCGCTGCATTTGGGACATCTCTGCTTCCTCAAGGCAAAGCAGCAGATGAACCCAAAGGGAAACAAGATGATGGCCAAGAAGATGCCCAGGAAGGTGAAGCAGTCTTCCAGGACACCGACTCTGCACACCGGGCAGCCTCCGACGATGACGATGGAGTTGGCGGGGTACCGAGTGACCGTACGGCCGTGAATACTGTACACCCTGGGGTGCGGGGTGGAATCCCTGTGACGAGGTAAGGGTAGGGAGGCGGGGGCGCGCTTGGGATGGCGCCGTAGCCGGGCGCGCTGCACGCGTAGTCGCCCTGGCCAACCTCCAGGTTGTAGGCGGGCGGCCGCTCCTGCAGCAGCGGCTTGTGGTCCATGGCGATACGGCCCGCCCGACTGCCCGCTCAGGCCCGGCCCGGCCCGGCTCGCTGGCCCGCTGGGACACGGCGGTGGAGACGGCAGTAGCCCTGGGCGGCTCGGCCCAGTGAGGCGGGACGAACTCAGGGAGAGTTCATTTTGGATATGGTTTCAGAGGTTCTAGTCCGTGGTAGTGAGTCAGAAACATCATAGTAGAGTTGGAAAGGCTAGTTAGGATAGCACATGGCAGCAGAAAGAGGAGAGAGAAAGAAGGAGAAGAGGAAAGGGAGAGGGAAAGAGAGCAGGAGGAGAAGAAGAAGTAGAAGGAGAAAGGAGGAGGGAAAGAGGGACAGAGAGAGACAGACACAGAGAAAGAGAGACAGAAACAGACAGAGATAGAGACAGAGATGGAGAAACAGAGACAGAGACAGAAAGACAGAGACAGAGAGGCAGACAGACAGAGACAGAGAGATAGAGACAGACAGAGATAGAGACAGAGATGGAGAAACAGAGACAGAGACAGACAGAGAGAGATAGAGAGAGGCAGAGACAGAGAGAGCAGGCAGGAGAGGGGAAAAGAAGAGGAAGAGGCAGAGGAGGAGGAGGAGGAAGAGGAAGGGAGAGTGAGAGAGAGAGAGAGAGAGAGAGAGAGAGAGAGAGAGAGAGACTGTGAATATAAGCCAGAGAAGAAGGGGCCTGGAATAAGATATAGTTCCAAGGCCATGCCCCTATGATCCATATGCTATTTTATCACTTGCTATGAAATACCAGTAGATTACAACTACATAAATTCACTACTGCACTGATGACTTTAGAATTCTCAAATCTGTTCATTTTGAAAGACCACCAACTAACAACCAGTATTTCAACACAATGAAGTTTTGGGTGAAACATTTGAGATCACAGAACTAAATAAACTGCTTCTTTGTTATGTCTGACTGTGCTAATATATTCACATTTGCATTGCCTCCCACCAAAATATATACATCTGATCAAGCTGTGCAACTGATGTTTGAAAATCTCAGAATGGGATTATAATGGTATAGTATACCGGCTTTCACTCAAATATCAAAGGATTCTGTTCTCTGCTGCATGATGTTGGTCATGATTTTTTATTTTCTGATTATACATTTTTTTCATAATTCAGTGAAGAATATGGTACCCATTTAATTAATATTACTGTGTAGTCATAATGCTAAAAAGTAAGTTTACATCAGTTATAAAAACAGACACTGCCCCTTCTATTCTTCAACTAGCAAAAAGATACAGCTTCATAAAATTAGTCACCACAATAAAGCAAAGTGTAGCTGTATCAGCTGGGAGCAGTCCTTGTTTCTATAAGAGGTCAATATACCTGCCTGGAGAAATAAATCAGTGCGAGAAACATTATTAACTGATTTAGTAGCGGTGGAGATTGTAACACTGCTAGATGATATCTAGGCAGGCAGCTTCTCAATAGGGACAGTTTTAACTCCTTCAGCTCTATTTTTAGTGTCAGAAATAAAGATTGCAGGTGCCAGCGAGATAGCTCAGCAGTCTAAAGTGCCTGCTTAGGCAAGCTCAGGCAGGTGCAGGGAACTGAGATTCAATCCCGGGCACCACATGCAGTGCCAGCCCCGCCCTCAGGGTGAACTGAAATGGCAAAAACAACAACAACAGATTGCAAAGAAAGAAGTCAGTGTCCATGATTTGGATCTTATGGGCAGACCCCTTAACACACGAGGCTTCTCTAAGTACCCTCTACTGTAGCGGCCAGAAGTTGCCTATCTCTGGACAACCTGCTGCACATCTAACTCCACTCCTCCAGCTTCCCCAGAAACCAGCCAAGCAGCAGAACTCTATGGCTCACTCTCTGAGCACCAAGAAGTGAAGGTTCACTTCGTCTCTCTTCTAGACCCCTCTTTCTTCCATCACCATATGCTTGCTTCCTCACCTTCCTGCTTCACGGCAGAGAGCAACTTAAGGAGCTACCAAATTCAAATTGAATTGACCACGTGTTAACTGTCTAGATTAGAAGGAGACGAATATTGCAAAATTTCTACAAATATGAGCATTTCTCTTTCTGACAATTTTTTTTTTTTTTTTTTTTTTTTTTTGCCTGGATAATACAGAGTCTTTTGGCAGGCTGGCACCCTCCTCCGTTCCAGCTGGTCAACCCTACCCAGGATGACATCACTCTCCCAAAGTCTGAGCTCTCCAGTCATGTAGCAGCCCTAGGGACATAGGCTCTGTAATTCCTTAGGGACTTGTGGGTGAAAGAGTGATTTGTATCTCAATTTGCTTTCAGACTTCCTATACATATGTGTATAAGCAAGAAGATGTCCCCCTTTTTTTTTTTTTTGGTCAGAAACCATGGCTTACGCTGACAACCACTTAAACCACTTTGAGCTGTGACTTCATTCTTTCTCTCACATGTAATGAGACATATATGACAACATGACATATATCTCATAAAAAGCCAACACAAATCAGCAGCAGCAGCAACATGTAAAAATCACATAGCAGTTGCAAAAAAAACTTTGATAGACGTATCAACCATTTAGAAAGATTCCATATTTTACATTTATGAAAGGAACACAGCGGACATGAAAAATGGCCATTAAACAGAAAACCATCTTTAGTTGAATATACCTGGATGCATCTAAGTGTGCTCATTGGAAGAAAGGATTTTTATTTCAAAATAAATCACACGTAGTGATTTAATAGGGTTTAACCATCTCCTTAAAGGTGCACACATTTTAACAAATGTCAGCAGACACTGCTTTCTGTGACAGCAAGTACGTCCATCTGTTCCACATTGGCCGGCACCAGTACAAGCACTCAAGGAAGCAGGACTCTTTCACCAGTTCTCTTCATTTATCAGTTCTTAAATTCATCAATCTGGATACACCTCAGTTACTTGTCTTGATTACATTTTTTCTTGCTGAGACAAAGTACCAGACATCCAAACTAAAAGAAAGGAAAGGGTTGCCACAGCTCACAGTTGATAGAAATTCCAGTTCATAGGTGGCTGACTTCAATACATTACAGGGAAGAAAAAGTTCATGGGCAGACAAGCAATGGACAGAAAAGCAGCAAATGTAGCAACATACAGTGGGACAGAAGCCTCTCCATATTATCGTTCCAGGCTACCCACCTGGGGGTGGTGCCACCTACACCAATGGAGGATATTAAATATAAGCCTCTCAGGAAAAATACATTTCCTACACTTATATATTTTTAAATATCCTAGCCTCAGTCTTCTAATAGTTAGATGATACATGTTCTTCTCTACACATTTTCCCATCAGATACCCCAATGGCCTTGGTGGGTATTTTTCCAATTCACTGTGTCTTGTCTTTAATGACTTCTAATTCTCACAGATTGTTAGCAGAAACAAACAGTTCTGACTTTCA
>PVKN010030579.1:0-12701 GCA_004027915.1 Capromys pilorides
ATATATATATATAATGTATATCACTACCAGGCAGGGATTGAACTTAGGACCCTGTGCTTGAAGCACTTATGCCACTGAGCTATCTCCCATCCAATATGACTTTTTTTCTTTTTATATGTTTTGGTCTTTTCCAGAACACCTTCAATGTCACCATTCTTAAAAACAACAGACTTTTAAATTTCATTGAAAGATTTTATTCAATTCTTTTTCATCTTTAGAAAATGCAGAGTATTCTACCCATACAGCTGTCTGAATTTGTTTAAAGTGCCAGAGACAACAGGGAATTCCCTTCAAACTTAACTTCTAGTCTTTCCCACGCCAGAACAATCAAACTGAAAACAATCCCTTAGGCAGATGCTGCACTTTGATGCTCGAAGAAGTTTCCCATTACTGTTTCACTTCCTTCTTGCGGCATCCTTGAGACAGGTGCTACTATCACTGTCCTGTCACACACCAGAACAGAGAAGCAATGCAGGCTAACCACCGCCAAGCTTAGGTGTCAACTTAGGACTAGTGCTCCAGCTTTGGCCCTGATCTTCATTCTTTTCCATGATGGACTGAACTGTATTCCATTCCTGCTAGCCCCCCTTCCATTTCCTGCTGCAGGCTCATCACAGCTCACCAGCTAAAGAGACTACCAGTTGCAGTATCACTACACCTAATGACAAAGAAATGCATGCATAAAAAGTTAGAATGCTAACTTCCATGTTATGAATATTTTACCAGAGGACTCTGTCAGAATAAGGTCAAAATTTTGCTAAATCCATTGTGCTCCTGAGCTGTTACTCTATCTAAATTATAGTATTCATGGTCACTGACAAATTAGCCTCTGAATTATTAAACATACTCTACCAGCTGCTGTATTGCCTGAGGAGACCCAAAACACCCAAGTCCAACCACGGACCCTGTCCTCTGAGTGAAGAAATGGTCAGTGTGAATTGAGAGAACCTAACACAGCACACAGTGAAGCCAAGATGTCAAACCCCATCAGCAAGACAAGTGGTCCCACGCTGTCTATGACACCAAGACCACCTGATTCACTTCTCTCTCCAGTGCCACACTCTAGTTCAAAACAATCTTCCACTGTAAAACTGGGTGAGTGTGCTTTCTGTTGTACAGTTAAGTGACTGTACAGCTAAACTGGATCAGTACAGTTCTGAGTGTGGCTGAGGCGTTTAATGAAGACTCACCCTAGGGCAGCTTGTTACCTAGACGGCACAAGGGGAAATTAAGAAGACTCACTTCTGTATGTTTGGAACTCGGATGGCTGACTTCACCTTGCACTCACACAGGACACTCAGGGAGCTCCAGGCCTTCCACTAGATTCTTTGGGCTCCACACATAGAAAGGCCATGGACTCCCTGGGCAGCCATTGTAAGCCAAGCTTGTAAATTCTCATATGTCTGTGTATGTTGCATTCTTTCTCCAGTAAGCACTGACACACTTGTTTGTAGAAGACATGTCCCACCCCATATGAACATCTACTCCATCTAACAGATTCTTCTCATGGCAAAATCACCACAGAAATAAAATTTCTCTTGTAAGCCTGGCTCATGACTCCACTCTGAAACCTTAGCAGCAGCCTGAGAGCCACAGACAAACTTCTTGAACCTGTGACACATCGGTCCAGCTTTTGAAAGTTGGGGGGGGGGGGGGGGGGGTCGTCAGCTGAGGGGAGCTGCAAGGTCCACTGCACCTAGCAAGCTGCTCCTTCCACTTTCCACAAGGTCCAGGAAGAAATCTAAGAACAAAATGACCACAACAGGGTGCCATAAAATAAGCCAGTAACAGTGTTTCTAGTTGAGAATCCTTTTAAGCTTCAACACCCAAAATGGTACAGAATTTCCTCCCTCTTTAAGCCATTATTCCCTGAATATTCAGACCAATAGTCAGGTTTGTAAACTGAAGTTGAAGGATTTTTCATTTCACACTCGTTACCATATGAAAACTCACTTCAGCACAGAGGTGCCCAGCCAAGCTTGTTTCCTCCCAGTCAGCTAGTACCAGAGAAAGCCTGAATACCACCTATCCTACACTCTTTCAGGGTCCTGTCTGAATGGAGTCTCTAATCCATTACACTCCATTTGTGTTACTATAGGAGTGTGCTGAGGCTCCATAAAAGCCAAGATCATTATACTAGATTAAAAGAAAATCCAAAGGCAGGCAAGATAACTCAGTGGACTACGCATTTGCTTAGGCTAGCGCAGGGACTGGGTTTTGATTGCCAGCATGAGCCTCACTGGCCCCGCCCTGGAGCATGCTGAGCCAGGACTGAGTCCAGGTGTGGTGACGCACGCCTATAATCTCAGGCCTGCAGAGGCTGAAAACAGGAGGATCACTGAGTCCGAGTTGCATAGTGAGACCCTCTACCAAATATAAGAAAATGCAATGTTATGCCTGAGCTGCCTTCAGCGATCAACAAATAGTCACAGAAAGGGCAACCTAAAACCCACGGCATTCCAGGCAGATTCACCAGATAGCAGACCAATCACAGCGAAAGGCAACAACAGCTAAGAGATGTCATGAGTAAGAACGAAGAAGCATCAACTCCTTCCGTCAACTCCTGGGTATGGCCTCAGCTCCTGTTCCTTTGTACTGCTATTCTGAACTGCAGGGTCCCTTTCTGTTCACTCTCTCGGGAAACTCACACTGGCTTAGGGCTCTATTACCCTTCCACATTAATAGCAAACACTACCACCAAGATGCTGGGTAGAAACCACGCTCACCATGAGCCAGCTTCCTGCACTGTTAGAAAGCACCCTTCCCAGGAGGCCTTAAGTGTTACTTAAAACAATGCAGCAGTCAAAGTCCAACCACAGCCCCTGTCCAGTTAACAAAAGAAGTGTGAAGTGGCACTAACACCAGAATGGATTCCAGCAGGACAGGCAGACTACATGCCCGTTGATGACCTGAGCTCCCCATATTTCTCTTCCTAACCTCACAAGAAACCCAACTGCAAAGCCACCCCCAGAAAACAACCAACGCTCACCAACTCCATCAATACCACATCAGTCACCATAATCCTTGTTCTCTAGGATGCAAAACATCCTACTAGTTTCTGCCTATTAAATGCTTCCATTCTTCTTACAAGTTATCTTTCAGAGGCCAGATCATGTTTTCTTTCTAATCAAATGCCACAACCCCCTATTTCAGTCAAGAGAATAAGCTAGTTCCACAACTCTGTACAAGGCCCTATGCAACCCAACTGCTCACTTCCTTTCTGATTCCGAGAAACTAAGTGTTTCTTAGTTTATGGTAGCTAAGTTTTTGAATGCAGGAAAATAAATCCATCCTACAGCTTGAGGGTGGGCCACCATACTAGTGAACATAGTGGTAAAAAGTCAACGTGGTCTATCTTTTTTGTACCACTCCCTCCCTAGCTGACAGCAGGTCTAGGCCATCCTACTCAAGACCTGTGCCAGTTCTTGTGAGAAGTCCACATGCAGACAGGCCACTGGGTAAAGGCAGGAAAAGAAACAACCAATACAGAGAGTCTGGGCTAAGGAAAAGTATTCCTTTCAGGGTGAGGTAGGCCACTATACCAAAAAACACAGGGCCCCAACATTGTAACTCTTTCCTCACTGACTATCACAACGTCCTCCTCCAAGTTCCTTCAACACATCAGGCACAAGCTGGCCTTGGCTTGTGCTCCAGCTGTTTTCTCAGCCCTGTTACAGGTCTCTTGCCCAGATCCCCACCTAACACTTCCTCTTGTCTGTGTTCAAATGTTTCTCAATAGGCCCTAACCTGACGACCTAAATCTATTACCCAGAGTCCCTACCCACTACCTCATCTCCTTAATTTGCTTTTATCATCGAGTTTCCATACCACAGAAAACTTCATATCATACATCACTTCCCTGTCAGCATCTCCTTCCCTGCTAGGATGTTGACTTTTCTAATCAACACTCTATCACTAACAAAACACCCAGGCAATTCACAGGTCTACAGGTGCCACTTCAAATGGGGCTCGTTCTTTGGGCCACCATAAAGGGCAGCATGCCACAGTTGGAGAACACAGAGAAGCAGCCACTTCATATCCTGGAAGTAAAGCTACCAGGAAAGAGACCAGGGTCCCACAGTCCCAGCAAGGGCTCACCCTAGAGACCGAGAGGGACCTAGGCCACACCTCCTAAACGCTCCACCTCTTAACAGCACTGAACAAGGGACTAATCTTTTAAGACATCAAGTTTTGGGGACACTGAACCAAACTACAGGAGGCACACTTTCTGGGAGGCTGTTGTTTGATCTGTCCCAACTAAGTATTACCTGGCAAAGAGCAGGCAATCAGTTTTAACCGACAGATGAACAAATGGAGACTTGGGAACTAACTCCCACAGCACTCAGGTCATAACAACCTGACATACAGCAGTCCCCACTACTGCAATCTTAGTTCTGATGCCTACAGATGCCTTTCCAGATTAAGGCTTCAAACCCCTAAACCTAAATAATCCTTGCCACCTGCTGACACGAACGCATACTCACATGTGCATTACACTCACCCCTATCTCAAGAATTTACGCTACAAATTCATCTGAAATACAACCTCCTATTTACAATTCTTGCCAAAAGCATTTAAAACAGAATCATAAGAAAAAGCAAATCCAGAATGTAGAACATGCCATAGAATATAGCTTAGTTTATGTAATATCACTTCAATATCAAAATCAAGACAGACACACACACACAAATACACAAAATGAGGGGAGATATTCTGGATTAATACAGCAATAAGACAACCACGCACGATGTATCACCACTGACTGGATCAGAGCTGGAGGACTGGGAACTCAAAACAGCACATACACACGAACTTCTCTGAATCAGCAGAGTAAGACAAATACCCTTTTGATGTCTATAGTCTTTCCATAGACATCAAAATATCAAAATTCTCATAACAAGCATAAATTCAGAAAAATTCTGAGTTCTTCTAAGCCAAAAAAAAAAGAAAGAGAGAGAGAGAATGAGATTGTCACATTTGTTATCACCACTGTGGTCAGGAGGAAAGGGAGTGCGGCTCACAGGACCACGGGACGGCACTGCACAGACACTTACACCCTTGCTGGTGCTCCAGCCTTGGGCTGCGGAGTCACAATGCAGCCCAGTGGGATAGCTTCAAAGAACAATCAGCTACAACTGACACTAGAGCTTAACTCCAAAATTCTTTGTTCTTTTACTTCATTACAAACTGTAGTTAATCCAACAAGCCGTGAATCCCCATATGAACTCTAGTAAAGTAAAATCATTTTTTGAAAACCTTGATACCACAAGTCCAAACATGTGCTCTATTCTACACATACCACAAGACAAGCACCGAGTAAAGATGATTATTTATTCACTTTACAAAGAGATGGTATTAAATTGTCATAAACAGCTGCATTGACAGACAAATACCACTGTACACTGCACCAGCAACGAGCTCCACCTGCATTCAGCGTGCTCTCATGGCTCCAGCTCTGCGATGACGCAAGCACAGAATCTCATTCCGCCACTGATGTTAAAAGTCCCTCAGAGATGATATAGTTCTGTTTTACATATTCACAGGTGGGAAAAATAAATCCATCTACCTAACCCGTCCTTAGAATCGACTGTCTGCTTATAAGCACTAAGCAAATCCTGGCTCATTCTTTCAAAACAAACCAAAACAAGGTAAACAGCCGATAATTTCAAAAGCTCTTGTAGCACACCAAAATACTTATTTATACATATGTAAAAAAATCTTGAGTCAGATCTATTATTTTAAAGATAAACAGATACCTTAACACTGCCAGGAATGGGTAATGAAAAGGAAGAAAAAACATTAAATTACTCAATTATAAAAATATTTTCTTTGGAAAAAAAAATTCTAACAAGGTTATCATTAATATCTAAAACAAGAGAAAAAAAAATAAACAATTGTTCTTTGATCCATTAGTAATTTAAATAAAAATGAAGACCTCTTTAAAAGCAGCAATGACTGAATTTTTTTAAAAGTTGCAAGTAATGAGCACTCTATACACTCAATTCTTTACAAGTAATTTGCAATGAAGAAAAAACCTTAATATGGCTAAGTCTTTAGTTATTTTAACTACCATAATTTTTCCGTTCATCTTAAAAAAATACTCCACATGACAGCTTAAAAAATAAGTGGTTATTTTCGGGAAGCACTCCAAGTACTCAATCTGACTTGTCAGAGGACCACAGTTAACAGACAAAGTAGGGATACAGTGAAGTTTTATTTAACTCCAATCATTTTTACTCCAATTTTTAGTTATCCCATTTATGAAAAAGTATCAAATTAAATGTACCAAATTAAAAACTTCTCACTAGTGCTGTGTCACATCTGGATTTAACAAAAGATACCAACCTGAGATAAGAGCTGACTCCATCACGTGTGTCCAGTTCCTGAACCCCTACAGATTATGTCTATGCCTTCCCAGAAGTCAATTCCTGATAATCAATCACACTAGGGTATTATAAAAATATACCATATATTGGACACTCATGTCAGTACATTGCAGAAAATGTGTCTATTTACTGTGTAAAGTTTATTAACATTTGAATGAAACACTCTTATTTACACAGAGTCTGGGGCACTCAGGATAGCAAGGTGGTGCAGGGATCCCGCTGTGAGTTTGGAAATGTGCGGGGCCGGTGGCGTCCTGGCTCAGGGCCAACCCTCCTGGGAGGACGTGGCAGCGCTGGGCAAGGTGAGCCGGAATTCACACAGTCTGACCTGACTATCTGTCTGTCTTCATTCTTCTTCACTTTCGTTATCAGGATCTAAATCAGAATCTCCATTTAGTTCTTTTTCGGTGGCTCCACCTCCATCCCCACCGTTTTCTTCCCTTGCTTCAGCCTCATCTTCTTCATTCTCTTCACCATCATCTTTTATACTGTCTTTCTCTTCCTCATCTTCATCCCAATTATCCTGATAGAAACAGTAAAGAAGGAAATCATTCGTGAAGGGCTCACTCTCAGAGTATGAGGACACAAAGCAGATTCATGCACCAGGAATTGAACTTACATCAGAATCTTTATCTGCTATTTCATCATCAGACTCCTCTTCTGAAGATTCTGTAGGGGGAAGAAAAACCTAGCCTTAATGTTGTACACAAAGCAGAGAAGCTAACCCCAAAAATTAAGTGGCACCACATTCCTGAATTGACTTTTAAAAAAATACCATGTTATCACCATCTGATATTGTTAAAGTACTACTGTCTCCATAAAAACAAATTTAACATATGATGCCTTAAAGATGTCACTGCACCAGACTAAATAGCAAAATCTCATCTTAAAATACTAAGCCATTTCTAGGCTACTAGATGGTACCAGTGGACATGAGAAAATTGAGACCATTTATATATCCTATGTTCACATTAATATTATTTTCCTTTAATATGTAAAAGTATAAAGAGAGAACAGTAATATGCAATGTGATGCAGGCACAATCTTCTGTTCCATATAGATTCTGGTCTTTCAGCAACTTACAGCCCAGGCTATCTTCTCCAAATGATCTAATACATGAATCAATGTAAACACACTGGGAGATCCTACAGTCCTGTGGGGTTTTACAGGTAACTAAATGCCAATCTACTGTGTATCTCTTCTGACACTACAGCTTCCCTAAGTCTTGTTATCAGAGGACAAATTCACCCAAACCACTCATCTAAAATGGTAGATATTCTGCATTCTTTGTTCTTAAAATAAACTGAACATTAAACTTACAGAAGAATTTGGAGATTTCTTGCAACTTGACAATATGGTATCTTCTCTTTTGTAATTACTGGTTTATCTTTAAATTTAGTTAGGTATGCTTTCATATGCTTCAACTGTTTTAGTTTTCCCTATAAATTTCTGTTTTAGGGTGGGTGTAATGGTACACTCCCAACACTTGGGATGCTGAGGCAGGAGGATTGCTGTGAGTTTGAGGCTAGCCTAGGCTACAAAGTGAGTTCAACAACAGCCTAACTACACAGTGAAAATCTTTCTCAAAACAGTAAAAAAATAAGAAGTTTCATTTTTCTAAGTATATTCTCAGATATTCATAATTTTGACTACCGTTACAAGGGATCTTTTTTCTTTTTTTTTTTTGCATTATTTTTAGGGAAGGGTCTACAGAGTTTTCAGGGTCTCACTACTAGATCAGACTTGTAGTGATTTGCCTGTTCACAGCCTCCCAAGAGCTGGAATTACAGGCATGCACCACCACACCCAGTCTTAACTACCATTTCAGTGTGACCCGGCGTCAGGTGACCCAGAGTCAGGAGCGGGGGTGGGGCTAGCACGGCAGGCGTTGAAGAGATCTTTTTTCTGAAAACAGTTGACTATGCTATTATTGGTTTATATAATAATGAACATTCCTGAGACCAGTGTGGTGGCACACACCTGTAATCCCAGCACTGGGGAGGCTGAAAACAAGAGGATCACTACCAGTCCAGAGCTGCGCAGTGAGATCCTACACCAAATACATAAAAATAAGAAAACATAAGATAAAAAATAATGGGGATTCCTTTTTGTTGATAGCATGGTAAACTTGCTTATTTGCACAGCATTTATTAATAGCAGTGCAATTCTGTTTTATTTTCTATGTGGAAAAAAGTATAAAGTTCAATGTTCCAGAATTCATTTCTTCATGTAGAACTAGGCAGGAAACCTAGAAGCAATAAAAATATCTCTGATTCCTGACTTTAGTGGGAATGCTTTCATGTTTTTATTTTTAACTTATTTATTTGGTACAGGGTCTCGCTATGCAGCTCTGACTCATAGTGATCCCTCCTGTCTCAGCCTCCCCAGCACTGGGATTACAGGCATGCACCACCACATCCTATTTCAGTGGTTGGCTTCGCTCCCTGAGTTCTGGGGTCAGTGTGGCATGTGGTACCAGGGATTAAACCCAGGTCCTTGTGTTTACCAAGCAGGTGCTTAGACTGCTGAGCTATCTCCTTGCCCTGCTGGGAATGCTTTTAAAATTTCACTATTATGTATATATTTGACAAACATTTTAAGTGAAAGAAATTCATCCATTTCTTTCTTCCTTTCATTTTTAAATGTATTTGATTGTTGCAGGGTCTCACTACGCAGCTCAGACTTGTGATTCTCCTGCTTTCAGCCTTGACAGTGCCAGGATTACAGGCTTGTGCCACCATGGCCCAAAGTCTGGCTGGCTCAGCCCACCCTGAGAGCAGGGCTGGCAGTGCACCATACTGGGGGTCAAACCTCGGTCCCTGAGCTTGCCTAAGCAGGCACTTTAGTTTGCTGAGCTATCTTGCCAGCCTTCATCAATTTCTTAGTTGAGATGATTACAGGTTTAGTACTTCCATATTTGTCTATACTCATTAAAAATGTATGTAGTGTTCCCCAATGAGTCCACCAATGCAATGACTGTAACTAACAGACTTCTTAATGCTAAATCACCTTGTAATTTTTAAATAAACTCTACTTGGTAATGGTGTATCATTTTCCTTCAACACTCCTATAATCAATTTCCTTTCTACTTAAGATCTTTTAGATTGGTCCAAAATGTTCTTGACTTTGTCTGTTTTTACCTGTTACAAGGTTATACTTGACTCACAAAATGCCTAAATAGTTTATAAATAACAACAAATAATTTGCTCTTCGAAGGCTTACCAAAGATCATCCACAAGTTCTCTGGCCTTACAATCTTGTGAGAGGTTTTGATTGTGTCAGTTTTGGAACCACAGACTTTTAAGTCAGTTCTGACCACTAATGTTTCCTCATAAATTACCAACATGACCTGTGGTTTGCATACAGTTTGTTTAGGATTCTACTTATATATTTTCTATACCTGATGCCTTTTATTACTGAGACATACTTGAGACTTCCTTCCTGCTCTCACAGGTTTTAGCCAGACTTACACCTGTTATATTAAGGGAGGTATACCAAAGCAACATCTTACATATTATCAGTGTTTTAACAAAGTAAGATAACAGAACTGAGTCACTGTAAAAACAAATCAACACAGTTCCATGCTTTACTCTACCCCCACTGTTACCTTCTTCATATACCAGTTTGGCCTTCTGGCCAGGGGAAGTCATTCCTTTTGCCTTCTCTGATGCTGTAACCTGAAAGACAGAGTGGGAATTATGAGGCAGAGTGTAAGCCTATCCCCAGTATCACATGTACCACCATACCATCTGCACCATCTTCCATTTGCTTTCCTGTCTGGAAAGGATGACCTTTCCAGAGTGTAGAACACATGTAGGGCAAAGAGTTGCTCAAATACAAAGGAAGAATTACTCTTCATAAGGGCTGAAGTCCTTTAAAGTACTGAGTATCTTTCTATACCAAAACTTGTAGATATGCCCTATAACTTGTGCACAGTAACATATCCAACCTAAGTGTAGCAACAAGTTCAAATAGCTAAGCTGACTGTCAAACAGGTAACACTTACAGGTTAATAACTGGATTCTGGTTTATTAATTTCTTATGGAATTAGAAAGGTCTCCATGCTCAGACAAACAATCCTTATTCTCTCCTCCATTCCTACCACATGTAACACTGTTCACCAGAAACAATTTGATTTACTCACTTGTGTGATTAGAAGGATAAGCTTCCCATGAAGGTGTGAGAGTTTCTGAAAAGTTTTGACTCTGCTTTCCATTAGCTGGTAGAGTGTTCCTAGCTGGTGTACCAAGTCAGGTAACTAGAAAAAAATTATATATATACAAGGTTAGGTGGGAAAAACGGCCAGGCAGTGCAAACTAGAGGTCGGAACTTCTTTATATAGATAATTTGTTTCAAATAAGGTGAATACAAGTAGACACTAAGTTTAAGTAACAGCCCACCATGCATCTCTGAGCTACAGAGGGCTTTCCTCTAAATCCTATCCTTCCAGGACAGTACATTATCTACCCAGCACCATAAGGCCCTAGTGTGCTAGAGGCAGCTTTTCTCAGTTTCTAGAGATCAGTAAACAGAGCAATTGAAAACCAAGCTGATCTCACATAACATTTTAAACTTCCTTTCTGTTAATGAATCACGCTTAAGAAATTAAAGTAGGGAATCTTTTATTTGTCCTTATAGAGCTTTAGAAAAAGGGACTAAACACTTCCTTCTTCCATTTTTGACATGAGCACAAAAGGTATACAATGTTAATAAATGTAAGTATCATATAGGCACAAAAGTGAATAATGTAAGGCTTATTGTCTCATTTTAATTAATCATCTTTCATTTATACTTATGTTTTCCCACTCATTCTATAAGTGTCAACATGAGAATGTGTCTTTTTTTAAAAAAAAATTATTTAGTTCAGGGCCTACAGGGCCTCACTACACAGATTGGACTCTGACTCCTGGTGATCCTCCGAAGCACTGGGATTACAGGTAAGCACCACCAGGCCCAGTCTCAATCACCATCTCACTGTGCCCCAGGGGTAAGGCCAGCAAGACATATCAAGGATCAAACTCCGGTCCCTGCATCTACCTAAGCAAGCTTTAATCTGCTGAGCTATCTGGCTGGCCCAAGAGAATGCGTGTTCTTGTATGTCTAGCACAGATCTTGACTTAGAAACAGTACCTAAAGAAGGATGCCAAGAAAGGAATACAATAAAAGCATTACTTTCTCAAAAATTGCTGTGGGCTCTGGGACACGCCTATATTATATTTCTTTAGTCTATCTATGACCTTGACTTTTTTTTTTATCTTATTATGACCTTGACTCTTAAAGAACTGCTACTCCAATAGTAATTCAAGATGGATTCCACAAGGGATTTTCCTACAAGGCCTCTTGGATTTCTTGATTCTAAGCCAGTAACTGAAGTTACTGTCACCCAGTTTCCTAGCAAATATTTGTTTCAATGTTTTAGGTGGATCACCATGCTACCCAGCATTCTACTCACCAAAGCCCCCCATTCACCTCCCAATATCCCTGTAGGTTAGGGTACATATGCTACTCTTACTGCTCCTTGTTCCCCCTTCCCACTGGCTAACATTTTGGCAAAGTTCTTCCCAGGCATCCAAAGAATGAACTACTGGCCTCAAAGCAGTTTGTCCAACACTTGCCTATATCTAACCATGAAGGCAAAAGGAGGCTGAGAGAACAAAGGGCCAGGGAGATGAAGGTGAAACCAAGGAAGAGGTGCAATTTAACAGCAACTAGAGATTTTTCCAATTATCCATCAAAGCTTTTCAAGAAAACTGATACAATAGGGGTAAAGAAGCCAACAAAATATAACATGTAAAACCTTTTCCAGACACTGCTTTTAAGATTTCATGTTCCCTACTTTATATTTAAATAGATACAATTCATTTACCAGTAAAATAGCTGACAGCAACTCTGGAAAAATGCCAGGTACTAAATATGTGATTTTTTTTTTTAAATGGCTGGCTCAGCCTGCCCTGGGGGTGGGGCTGGCGCAGCGTGTGGTGCCGGGGATCAAACTGCAGTCCCTACAGTTGCCTAAGCTTTCCTAAGCAAGTGCATTAGACCACTGAACCATCTCGCCGGACCCCTAAATATGTGATTTATAGCACTTGTTTTTTAAATTACCCTTTACTCTCCTGGGACAAGGTAGGAAAACATGTTAGCATAAAAACCTGTAAAACCTAGTAAGTTTTTTAAAAGGGAAGGTAAAGATTTACACAATATAAAAACAAACTAAAGCCAGGTGTAGTGACACTCCAGAAGGCTGAGGCAAACAACAAATTTACGCCCAGCCTTGATAACTCAGCAACTTATCTCAAAACTAAAAAATAACTGTTT
>PVKN010030580.1:0-12682 GCA_004027915.1 Capromys pilorides
CATTCATCCCAAAGAGCCAAGAGCAAAACTTGGTGGGTGGCAAAGCAAGGAAGCATATTCTCCCTAGGGTTCCACAAGGAAGATGGATCTACCTGCTATGAAGATGCTAATAGGTTTAGGGTTCTACAGGGGAGGACCAAAAGCAAGAGTGGAGAGACTGGCGTAACTGGTGACCCTGGTCGGGTCAAGGCTGGGTTGATCGTTATCCTGGAACTGATCACACACACCGTCACCGCTGCGTAGGAGGCAGCTTTGATTTCCATAAGAGGCTGTTTATCCATGAGACTTGTGATCTGGAATTCGGGGATAAGCCAAGGGAAAGAGTCACTCGGAAAAGGCAAAGATAAGAGAGAGAAAGAAAATATGGAGTTAGCTGGGTCAGTGATCGCATCTGCCTTCAAAAGTTATTTGCCCAAGTCCAGCTTCTAGGGAAATGTTTGAGATGATCAGCAAAACCTCTGCAGCTGGAAATCCCATCCCATTTTAAAACTTTGAGTTTGTTTTTTTTTTTACTTTTCTTTTGTACCAGGAATCAAAAGCACAACCTTGCTCTTGCCAAGCAGGCACTGTGCCACTGAGCTGTATCCCTTGTCCCCCATTTTTTAAAAGTAAGATCATATAGATAATGAAGGCTCTGCGTAGGGCTTCTTTTCCCATAAGAATTCGCCCTCATCTTGAATGGCACATCGTGGAAACCAGAGGAAAGAGTCTCCAATGTTTCAGTCAAATCTTAAACCCAAAAGGTTCATTCATTAATTCAGCACCTAGGGACCAAGTAGCTTTTAGGTGCTGGGTACCACCTTGGGCGGTGAAGGAATGCAACCAGTGGAGATGTCATCAAGTGGAGTAATTTCTCTTAGAAGGAGCAGTGAAAAGAGCACAGGCACTTCAAAGTGTCCTAAGCACAGAAATCAGACTAGAGAGTGTCCTGGAGGAGTTAGGGAGGAAGAGGGAGGAGGGATGTCTAGGAAGGAAATATTTTAGGATGAAGGAAATAGCTTCTATTATGGTTTTGGTTATGTGGCCATAGATGCTCACCAAACTCAAAGGTGAATTTCACTAAATATAAATTAGACCTCAATAAACCTGACTATGATTGATGGATTGATTGATTGACTGATTGATTGGTATTAGGATCAAATCCAGCCAGGGTTTTACACATGCCAGAAAAGCACTCTGTCACTGAGTTCTGTCCCCAGAGCTTTATTAGAAAGGTGACCTAAGAAATTACACAGCTAGGTACGTAAATTAACATAGCCTTTGTTATGTTGTGTAATGTTAAGAAAATGCTGGTATTATAAGTACATCAGAAAGCAATAATTGGATTCACACTAGTAAAAAAAAAAATCTCAATTGGAGATAAGTTGATATTACCATGTAAAATTATTCTCAGAAGAATTAGGGGATAAGATCAACATGTCTCAGCCCTGTGTAATCTAGGGTCTCTATTTTCCTTTGCTCTGTTACCCTCTGAGCTTTTCATGCCCACATAGAGAAATTTTTAATAAATTGAGGCTGCTGGAACTGAAATGGAACATTAAAGGGAAGTCTGAAGACACACTGTAGTCCTAGAAGACAGGGACTCCCTCCGAACACCTAGTTTTGTTTTTTCTCCTCTATCATCTCTCTTCCTTTACATTTTGGGTTTCTCCAAGTAAGAGACACTATCTGCAATAGTTAACATTCTGTGTATGATTCATTTCACTTAGAACATTTCTTTTTCCACGCCACGGTGTCATGGTGTTTTTGAACCAGATCTAAGGAGACCCCACACTACAGGTACGAGAGTGAATGGCAGGCCATTCTCACGCGCTCGCTCCTTGTTGGATGTGTTAATGAGGGCTGATATTTTTTAGCTAATGGGGTGATTTCTTTGAGAAGGATGAGTGAGAAAGTTGTGGTTTCCTTTCCATTGAAACTGGGCATTTGAGAGCTCAATGTCGTCCCAAGAGCCCCCCACATTCCGACATGTGTGCCTCGACCCTCGTTGCTATTCTCTAATGAGAGATGGGCTAGGTTGTTCCAACATCCTTAGAGCCCAGGGCTACAGTTCCCCTGCTCCTTTCTGCTTATTCCTTTCCAAAAAGTTTCCTACTCCCCAGCAATTCCCTATTCTGGGCCTTGTGGGCAGCTCCGCAGGACAATAGGTATGATACGCATAGAGCCTGGGTTAAGCCTCCAGCACTTTAAAAAAATAAGTTATTCTCCAGGATGCCTTCCTAGCCCTGCTTCTCCTCTTATGCTCTGTATACCAGGGTTTCCAAAACTATGTTTAGTCATTTCAGAAACTATGGACTAAGAAACAGTAAGATAGCAGGGTATTGTCAGTTGCAGTGTCTAACAACGGCTGTGTTGATGTCTTTTGACTTTAGAGACCATGCAGAAGACCCCCAGCTCCAGATTCACTGAATAAGAAGGACAAGGAATGAATCACACACCAAGAGGGTGCTATGGGCCTGCCTCTCCTTTGGATGGCACTCAGCATTCACTGTATTTGCAATCATACCCTCCAAGAATACAAAAGAGCCCTTTCCGACCTGCCTCAAAAAATGCCGAGAATGACACTGATGTCCAAATCAGGTGGGAGTATTTTGAGTGGGATTAATCGCAATGTGGTTTTTACCAAATTTTATAAAACTTCAACACCCTCTGTATATCTCAGTCATTCTTTGTATTCCTTTGGCCGTGATTGAGTGCCTCAGTCTTTCCGTGACTGATCTTCCTTGAGAATCACCAGGAGGGAATTATCAAATGCCACATTTGCGAAATTCCCTTTCCTCTTGGCCTTCCGCCAAGCCCATTCCAGTTGCAGAATCTCCTATCTTGAAAACCGTCATCATCATACCCCAAGTTTCCCAAACCTCCAGCTTATATTCATCTTGATTCTCAAGTTTCTTCAGGCTTCTCTTGATAGCAAAGGAGCATGCCTTGATATGATATTGTCTGGCCAATATTCACTACATACATTATACATTATTGGACTTTGGAAGCCTTCACCCTAATTGCACCCATAGGACCTACACATATGAAATCTAAAGCATAATCTAATAGAGCTGAATATATAGCTCAGTGGCATGAGCACTAGCCTGGCAAATGTAAGGTCCTGAGTAAGTCCCACTACCAAAAAAAAAAGAACAACTTGACAATATCCCTAGATAACAAATATGTGTTATAAATGACGAGTATGTCCAGTGGCTCATAGGAAATGCCTTTGTGGGCTGAAGAGGTTAGGCAGGGATTACATCAAGAGGTCTCTTGCTTAGGCACAGCCATGGAAACAGAAGGATCGTTTAGCATAGCTTCCCAAAGAGCCCCATAGAATGTTAAAACTGGAAGACGTATGTAGAAGTAGTTAGTTCCTCTCATTTTATGTAGAGAAAGCTGAGAAGCTGAGGCACAAAATAAATTTAGTCACCATCTGTGGCGGCACACACCTAGAACCCCAGCACTTAGGGAGATCACTATGAGCTTAAGACCAGCCTGGGCTACATAGTAAGTTCAAGCTAGTCTAAGCTACACAGTGAGGTACTGCCTCAAAAAAACTAAACTAAAAGATAAATAAATGAAAACTCAGTATTTAGTTATGATAGTAGTATTGGGGATTGAACCCAATGTATGTTATTTTGTTATCTTGAGATAGGATCCGGCTAAGTTGTCCAAGGTGTTCTCCAATTTGCAATCATCCTGCCTCAGCCTCCTGAGGAGCCAGGATTATAGGTGCAGGTCTTCACACTGGGCTCATGTAGTATTTACGGAGCACTGACGGTGGGGCATGGTCTTATTCAAAAGAATAGGCAAGGCAAGGTAAGGTTCATTTTCCAAGAGCTCCAGGACCTGACAAGAAGAAAGTAATCTGCTTCGGGGCATCGGTGGGGCAGAGCTAGGATGGGAAGTTGGGGCCTCCCTGGTAATTGTGAACTAGGTTACTAGCTCTTCCACAATCATCCAAAATACAGAATGAAAATAGCTCATCACAGATCAGGTAGGCGCTAATTGCGCCCTGAGTAATCGGGGTGGAAGAATTTACCCCCACCTACGGTGTATCACATCTAGATGTTCAGATATCCCCGCGGGACACTGTGAGGCAATCTTCCCAGGGTTTGCTCCAGGGAAGCTGACACACGCTGGCTTCTCTCTGTCCAGGCGGAACTCCGCCATAGGTTTCAGGTAAACAGGGGCAGGGAGGCAGGAGGAGTTGCACCATCCGGGATTAATTTTTCCCTTGAGTGTGTTTGGTTGGAGTTCTTTATTGTTTTTGTTTTAGTTTAGTTTTTGCTTAGTGTCTCTTTAATAAACCCAGAGCAAGGGCCCTTCCGTGGTCCACAGGCCCTGTGAGGGAAATACCAATGTGGGTATTGTACCCACACTCAGGAAAACAAGAAAAGCTAAAAGGTTAGATGAGAATATGGGGTGGGGGTGGGGGGGCAGAAATCATCCTGAAAAGGAAAGCGGTCCCAGGAAGAAATTAGGAACACCAGACAAAGTCACAGCCATGAACTAAACAGGAACCACCGGCCACTCAGTCCCGAGAGAGAGGTTTCCAGATGCCCAACAGCAGCCTGAATCGATCTGTTCCTCGGTGTTCAGAGATGCTCCAAAGACATCTCTGGAAGGAACCTACTCTCCTGGTCCCGGCCCCCACTCCACCCCCATTTCAGGCCCAGAGGGTGTATGGGTTCCCAGCATGGCTGGAAATTAGGACATTTCCGCCCTTGTCTTTATTTCCTAAATAAGCAGGGCATGACCAGAGGGCCTTCCAAGTAAGTAGCCCAGGGCAGGTCTTTGTTATCTTCGCCCAGCTGGCTTTGCTGGGTGGAACAACGTGCCCCAAGAGTTTTAAAATAATCACATGCCATGTGACATGCGATCATAGATATGAAAGCTCTTCTTTAAAGTTAAAAACTGTCCAGCCTACAAACACACCGCGCGGCTATTATTTATTAATGAATGCCTGTGATACAGTCTTTGTTAGTCTCCTAGACGTACCACTATGCCCTCCTTCAAAGGCCCAGCAGTCGTGCTGGGGCTTACAGACAACTGGGAAGCTTAATGACTTGCAAAAACTAAAGCAGATATGCACGGAGGAGGAGGTCACGCAGCGCTCTCTTCCACCTCACTGTGCACCGACCGGAATTAAACATTGATATCGAGGGAGGCTCCTTCCCCTCAGGAAAGAGCAGAGACCAAGGAATGTGTGGGAGTGCGTGCAGCTGCTCCCCTCCTGCTGCAGGTGTCAGGAAGGATAGCAGCTTCCCGAGGATCTCTCCCCACCTGGCAATCAGGAGCGACTTAGCAAACAGCAGCTGATTAACCTACAGGGGAGGAAGGCCGGGCAGCAGCCCCAGGTGAGAGGTGAAGCAACGCCTCAGCACAAGGGCGGTCGCTGTTCATCTGCAACCCTACAGCCTCGCTCTACACAAACGAGGAATCCTTGGCACGCTTCACAGTCCTTGTCGAGCCTGGAACAAATCTTGCTTCACACATACAGTGTGCGCCCCTGCACCTAGCAGGATGTCTGGCACAATGCGGGTGCTCAATAAATATTTTGCAGAATATTTTATTACTGAAAAGCTTGAATCTGTGCCATGGCCCAGCCAGTACCGCACAACTCCAACCTCCCTCATTACCTCCATTCTCCGGTCTACAAAATGATGCCGTACAAGCCAGGTGTGGTGGCACACACCTGTTATCCCAGCACTTGGGAGGCTGAGGCAGGAGGATGGTGGAGAGTTGGAAACTAGCCTGGGTTACAAAAGTGAGCTCAACGGGGGCTGGGGAGATAGCTCTGTGGCACAAGTGCCTACCTCAGAAGTGTAAGATTGTGAGTTCAAACCCCGGTCCTGCCAAAAAAAAAAAAAAAAATCTAAACCTTTTTACCTTTCTTTAAAAAAACAAAAAAAAAGTGAGCTCAAGGCCAGCCTGAACTGCATAGCAAGACCCCATCTCAGAAAGACAAAAAAAAAAAGTCTGCACTACAGGTCAAGATGAAGAGTCTGGCAAAAATGTGGTAGGTGGAGGGCGGGGCCCGCTGTGGGAGCCACAGCCTGTTCTCGCCCCCACCCAGAGCCAAGGGCAGCCACCACACCAAGTGATGTGACCTGACGTGGGGTCCCACCCCACCCGCCTCTTACCCACCTGAGGATGAGACAAGGGTTCCTTCCCTTGTGTGACCCCAGTCCTCAGCCCAGGCACCTCCTACTTAGGGGAGGGCACACGCTGCCCCATCTTGCCCCCAGTACATATGCAGCCCCTGGGCTAAGCACTATTCCGAGTCCTGGGAAGCCAAGGTTGACCAAGAGGAACAACTTCCCTGATCTTATGGCACTGACATGTTAGAGAGGACGGACCAACAAACAAAGAAACAAACAAAAACTATCCAAGCAAATAAATAGATAAAATTAAAAATTCAGATAGAGAAAAACGAGTGTATTTGAGGCCGTTTGTCATAGTGGCGACTGAACCCAGGACCTTTGCACTGAGCTACATCCACTTTAATTTTGAGACAGGGCCTTGCTAAATTGCCAAGCTGTGGTCTTTCTGCTTGGGCCTCCCAGGGTGTCAGGATCACAGGCAGGTGCTGGCACACTGGGCAGGAAAAGAAGCAACAGGGGTGACTTCTCCGAAGCACCTGAGAGTCCTCTCTTTCCCTCTTCCACTGCTCAGAACGCTGCTGCGAAGCCCACCTGCCCACCAGCCGCCTTGTATCAAGAACTGCCTTTGACAGTGGACGCTGCACAGGATCAAACACTAAAACAGCAGAACTGTGTCCCTGAGCCTGTATCAGGTCCTGTCAGTCCTGGGAACCTGTCAAACTTCACATAAGAAAGGAAGAAGCCAGGTGTGAGGGAGTGTGCCTATAATCCCAGTACTTGGGAGGCTGAGGCAGGAGGGTCACCATGGGTTCAAGGTCAGCCTGTTACATTGGTTACCTTAGTTCTCAATAGCTGGATTTAGTCCTAAATCCTTGTTTCTTTTGCTAGAACTGTACCTGTCCCCTGCTCCTCCCCTCTGACGAGCTGTTTTTACTCAGAGCGCCTCCTGTGCAACAACCCCTCCCCCACGCCTCTGCAGGCCCAGTCAATGGTCTAGGCCGCAGGATCCCTGCTGGGTGACAGCAGAGGTCAGCAGCACAAGGCTCAAAGCAGCTGGGGCTCCATGGTGATCCGGCTTTCTCCCAGAACTCTGAGAGCCCCGTCCTTGCTTCCATGCGGAGCTGCACACCTGAACACTGGGGGGCACTCGCTCCCACTCACAGATAAACCCGATTAACCGCACGCACCCAGGTCCACTGAAGAGACCTCTTCCTAGACGAAACTCTACGCACCAGGCTGCTATCCTGAGAAGCCTTTTTAAGCAGCGGAAAGACTCACTGACCGACTAAATTCTCCTTCATGGTGCTCCCAACAGACAGCTCCATCAACCACCCCCTAAATCACGTCAGTTAAACACCGCTAGCGCTTTTCCAGCTGGAACCATGGAGGGTGGAGAAGAGAAGAAAAAGGAGGTTCCTGCTGTGCCCGAAACCCTTAAGAAAAAGCGAAGACATTTCACAGAGTTGAAGATAAAGCGCCTGGGAAAGAAGTCCACCCAGAAGATGCTTTGCAAGGCTAGGAGGAAGCTCATCTATGAAAAAGCCAGGCACTATCATAAGGAGTACAGACGGATGCACAGAACTGAGATCTGAACTCCTAGGATGTCGAGAAAAGCCCACAACTTCTATTCCCCTGCAGAGCTCAAATTGGCATTTGTCATCCGGGTCCGGGGTATCAGTGGTGTGAGCCAAAGGTCTTCGCCTTTGCCAGATCTTCAGTGGTACATTCTTTAAGCTCAACAAGGCTTCAATGAACATTCTGAGAATTGTGGAGTTATGGCAGCTGAGCCGAGGCGTGGTGGCACAGGGGTACCCACACCGGGAGTCAGTAAGTCAACTCATATACAAGCGTGGCTATGGCAAAATGAACAAGAAGCGAACTGCCTGGATGGATAATTCACTGATTGCTCGATGACTTGGTAAATATGGCATCATCCACGCGGAGGATCTGATCCATGAGCTCTACACCGCTGGAACACGCTTCAAAGAGGCAGATAACTTCCTGTGGCTGTTCAAGTTATCATCTCCATGAGGTAGAAAGAAGAAAAAGACCACACCTTCTGTGGAAAGTGGAGATGCTGGCAATAGGGAAGACCAGATCAACAGGCTTACGAGAAGGGTGAACTAAGATGAGATACTGTACCCCTAGAAGAGTCGTCATAATACTAGAGTCAGAATGATCTCCCCACAAGTGTTGGTATGGATTTTAATTAAACTTTATTCAGTGCTCTTTGGGGGCTTTCAGGTGAGCTTGGTGGTTTAAGCGCCTGCATGGGCAATCCCAGTCAGGCACGGGGTGGTGGTCCGATCCCCAGACTCACTCTGAAGGCAACCTGAGACAGAAAAAAAAAAATCCTTGATTGAGTTACTCCTCCTGGGGAGCCTTTGAGGAAACACCCTACCCCTTTGTCTTGTTGGCGCAAAAGTACAAATTCAAGTATCCTTTAAAGTGTAACTCAATCCTTACAACTTCATAACTGAAATGTGTTAATGTTTGGTGGAGAGATTATTTAATAGGCTTATTTTTTTCCTTTCCAGGTATCAACCATGGTGTTTTTATGATTTGGTCAGTTAATAAAGTATCTGCTTCCAAATTGAAAACACACACACACACACACACTTAAGCTCAGCAACGGGTTTGGGCACGCCGTTCGGGTCCCACCCCTGGGGTACACTGAGACTGCGACTGAGCTGAGGTGTGGTGGCACGTGCCGATAATCCCAGCACTTGAGGGGCTGAAAACAGAAGTATCACTACGAGTCCGATCTGTGCACTGAGACCCTGTAAATCCTGTACTAAATAATTTTAAAAATTAAACACAATTAAATAAACACAACTAGACACAGTGGGGCTGGGGAGATAGCTCAGCTGTCTAAATGCATGCCTGGCAAGCTCAAGGATCTGGGTTCAATCCCCACTCCTGCATTCCGCCCCAGCCCTAGAACCTGGGGTGCACTGTGCTGGCCACCGAAACCAGGTGTGGTGGCCCTCGCCTAAAATCCCAGTACTGTGGACTCTGAGACAGGAGGATCACCATGAGTCTGTGCTGCGTAGCAAGACCCTGTACCAAATTAAATAAATAAATGATTTTTTAAAATTAAAAACTAGTGTGCTCAAGTGCTCATGTCACGAGACACTTCCTCCAGCCCTGTCAGCCCATCTCATAATCACCCCACAGCTCCTCTTAGGAAGAAATTCAGGAGCCCTGCCTTCCTGGGTGAACCACTATAGCCATGCCGAGCCTGGACGTCACCTGTGACGTCCATTCATGTCACCCCATCTTTCTGCCCCATTCGATAAAGTCAGTCATGACCACCTTCCCCCAAGCTCAGGTAGGTGCTGAGCATAGCCAGGTTTCTTTGGTTACTTTCACCAGAGACAAAGTCTGAGCCTTCTCTGCCAGCGTGGACTGGAGATGGAAGGAACAATATGATCGGAAGAGCCACAAGAAGCATAGAAGATTCCGGAATGTATATTGGGCTGAAGTAGCTCCTTCTTCCATAAAGCTGTGGATGAGCTGGTGTCCGCGTCCTTTCCACATACATCCTTTGATGGCCAATGTGACCTCCTGTGTGGATCCCAGTTTCTGTGAAACAAGGAGGAACACAAAGAAGCACATAAACTACATGGGTGACAAGAAACGAACACATGGTGCTAAAGAGGAACCACAGAGGTGCCTAGCTTCCAGGAAAACAAGAGTCCTGTGTGTTCAGCAGAGACAGGCACCAGGGGAGCCCCAGAAGCTTGTGCATTGGTGAATAGTTCCTGGGCTGTGAGTCAGGAAACAGCTCCCACCGCAGACTCCTCAGGCAAGCACTCAATCTCCTGAGTGTGGGGCTCTTATTGATGCTATGAACTGAAGTCCAAGGCATATCAGTGAACGAGCCATGTGGGTTCTCAGGCTGGGGCTCCCCTAGGACTCACCGTACTAAAATAATCACAGCCATTTCCCTTAAGGACTTCTGCCTTCTGCCAATGCACAACAAACTGGGGGGTCCCAAAAAAGGACTAGAATGAGGACTTCTAAAATGAAAGACTATTTGAAGATTCGCCTGGATTATGCAGCTCTCATTAACAAACTAACACACTGCTTAACTCTACACCGTGTATTGTTTGGGTGTTTTGTTTTTTCATCTTTTTGAGACAGGGTCTCGCTGTGCAACTCAGGCTGGCCTTGAGCTTCCTTTTATAATCCAGACTGGTCTCGAACTTGCACTGATTCTCCTGCCTCAGCCTCCCAAGTGCTAGGATTACAGGCATGTGCCACCACGCCTGGCCTTACTTTTTTATTTTAAAGAGAAAAACAACGGCACAGAATTTTAAAATAAGATAATAGGAAATTAACAATGGCTATTATATTGCACATTATCTTCAAAGTAGTTGTTCAGATTACCAGATATAGGCAACATTGATCAAACAAAGTACAAGCCGTGCCTTTAATTAACTAATAGAGATTAGTGGTACAATTATCCTGTAACTGTTTCCATTTATTCTTATGGGAGCTAACAGGCAGGCTCTGTGCAACGGTAGGATTAAGCCCTGCGATACTCAGATCGGACACGCGGGGGCAGCAGAGAGCCGACACGCGGCGCCCACAATTCCGGCCACCGCGAGCTCCCCAGCTTCGGTCTAGAGCCGGAGGCCCCAGAGCTGTTACCGATCAGATGTGTCTTCTTCAGCCCTTGAACAGTAGCTCCTAGAAGACTTCGCCCTGCCCCTCGTCCCCGCGCAAGCCCTGTGTTTAGAGCCAGAAGCTTCTCCAGGCTCCAGCGCTGGGCACCGCGCTGTTGGACCCGCGGCGGGGGGACGCAGGGGCACCCGCTCTTGCGGCCCGCAGACTGGGCTCGCTTCAGCCCTGCCCATCTGAAGCCTGCTTTCCTGCGGGGCACAGGTGATCCCCACCTCGGCGATCGAGGAGGCCGATCTGGACCGCTGCACCCGAGAAGCTGCGGGAGGGCGACCCGGGAGAGGAGAGATGGGGGGCTGCGCTCCTGCCCCGCACCCTGGCCCGGGCAGCCGGGAGGGTCTCTCTGGCTGCACCCGCCCCGCCAGAGGCTTTACGCGGTAGTTGGCTGAATGTTATTTTTAGTCTCCCTCCTCCCTTCCTCAGCTGTTGCTGCTGCCGCCTGAACCCCCTGCAGGTGCTCCCCTCCCTGGCTTTGCTGGCGCGGACAGGCTGGAGAAGGATGACCCGTCCGAGGAAGGGAGGGATCAGCCTATGGGGAGAGAGCAGCTACGGAGTGTCCCTCTGTCCCTGAGCACCTCTGTCCTCCTCATCCCACCAGGGACCACCAGCCCAGCCCCCTAACAGGGGCAACCCAGGGACCTTCACCCCAAAGGGTGTCTCCAGCCCTCTCTATGTTTTATTTTAAATATTACTATCGTTATTATTTTGCAGATAGGGTCTTTAAGTTGCAAACTAAGCTGCGGTTGGACTTTGCATCCTCCTGCCTCAGCCTCCTCCAGTGCCCTGCCCTCTTCATTGTCTTTTTGTAAGAAAGGTAGTCCTTTAGTCTTAAGGGTGCCACGTTTTTGTGTGTTCGTTTTGTTTGTTTTATACTATGGCCCACTAGGCCTGCCCTGGGGGTGGGGCTGGCGCAGCTAGTAGCCCAGGGGATCCAACCAAGGTCCCTGGGGTTGCCTAAGCTTGTCTGAGCAGGCACTTCAGACTGCTGAGCCATCTCACCGCCACGTTTTAAAAGTAAAAAATTAAAGGACTGGGGAGCTAGCTCCGTGGCACAAGTGCCTGCCTAGCAAGTGCGAGGTCCTGAGTTTGAACCCTGGTCCCACAAACAAATAAATTAGGCAAGTACCACACAGGAGTCCACTGAAGGCACCCTAGGCTGGCTGTCCACTTCCTTTTGGCCTCTAGCCCCCCACCCCTGCTTTAATCCAAGCCCTTCACACTGAGCTACATCCCCTCCTTTCTAAATTTTTGATTTTGAAACCTGGTCTGGCTAAGTTGCTAAATTGCTCAGGCCTGGCTCACATTTTTGACCTTCCTGTCTCAGCCTCCCAGATGCTGGGAGGTGTGCAGTTCCCAGGTGTGCAGTACCAGGCCTGGCTTGGCTCTGGCACTTAAGCCAGTCCCCGGCCCCAGGGCAGGAGGCCCCGGGCAGGAGCATCCCCGCCTGCTGAGCTCCCAGGTGCTCCTCCTGCAGTGGACCTCCTAGCTACCAGTGGCCAATGACAGGAAGCCCAGAATCCTTCCCCAGTGGCACACTAGACCACAGCCCCACTCATAAAAGGGGCTCTTCCTAGCAGGTCTGTTTTGATGTTTTCTTTCTCCCATTCTAACGCTCCTGTCCAATGGTGGTGGACCTGTGACACGCATGCCACAGCGGGCTGTTTATTATCCCTGAAAGCACTACAAGGCTCACCATGACTGCTCTATAGACATCCAGGCATAAGCTTACGTTTCCCATTTCCCAGCATGGCGGGATCCTTCCCTCGAACCTCCTCATGTGTGTTTCTAAAGCTGCACTGAAACAGAGGCTACCTAAGGGGAAGGGACAAAAGCTTTTGTGTAGCTTGGTCTGTAATCAAGAGATGGATTTTTAAAAATATTTTGGATTCTAAAAAGGAGAGGAA